>JAVKPL010006367.1:5000-17500 GCA_032173675.1 Gastrolobium villosum
TTAATGAGTCAGTTATAAAGTAATGAGGCTGTTACGTGTGGAGTTATGTTATTCAGATCAATGAAGAGGATTGCGATGCGGGATGAAACTTGGATGATATTAATGAGTTAGTTATAAAGTAATGAGGCTGTTATGTGTGGAGTTATGTTATTCATATCAATGATTAATGAGTCAGTTATAAAGTAATGAGGCTGTTACGTGTGGAGTTAAGTTATTCAGATCAATGAAGAGGATTGCGATGCGGGATGAAACTTGGATGATATTAATGAGTTAGTTATAAAGTAATGAGGCTGTTATGTGTGGAGTTATGTTATTCATATCAATGATTAATGAGTCAGTTATAAAGTAATGAGGCTGTTACGTGTGGAGTTAAGTTATTCAGATCAATGAAGAGGATTGCGATGCGGGATGAAACTTGGATGATATTAATGAGTTAGTTATAAAGTAATGAGGCTGTTATGTGTGGAGTTATGTTATTCATATCAATGATTAATGAGTCAGTTATAAAGTAATGAGGCTGTTACGTGTGGAGTTATGTTATTCAGATCAATGAAGAGGATTGCGATGCGGGATGAAACTTGGATGATATTAATGAGTTAGTTATAAAGTAATGAGGCTGTTATGTGTGGAGTTATGTTATTCATATCAATGATTAATGAGTCAGTTATAAAGTAATGAGGCTGTTACGTGTGGAGTTAAGTTATTCAGATCAATGAAGAGGATTGCGATGCGGGATGAAACTTGGATGATATTAATGAGTTAGTTATAAAGTAATGAGGCTGTTATGTGTGGAGTTATGTTATTCATATCAATGATTAATGAGTCAGTTATAAAGTAATGAGGCTGTTACGTGTGGAGTTATGTTATTCAGATCAATGAAGAGGATTGCGATGCGGGATGAAACTTGGATGATATTAATGAGTTAGTTATAAAGTAATGAGGCTGTTATGTGTGGAGTTATGTTATTCATATCAATGATTAATGAGTCAGTTATAAAGTAATGAGGCTGTTACGTGTGGAGTTAAGTTATTCAGATCAATGAAGAGGATTGCGATGCGGGATGAAACTTGGATGATATTAATGAGTTAGTTATAAAGTAATGAGGCTGTTATGTGTGGAGTTATGTTATTCATATCAATGATTAATGAGTCAGTTATAAAGTAATGAGGCTGTTACGTGTGGAGTTATGTTATTCAGATCAATGAAGAGGATTGCGATGCGGGATGAAACTTGGATGATATTAATGAGTTAGTTATAAAGTAATGAGGCTGTTATGTGTGGAGTTATGTTATTCATATCAATGATTAATGAGTCAGTTATAAAGTAATGAGGCTGTTACGTGTGGAGTTAAGTTATTCAGATCAATGAAGAGGATTGCGATGCGGGATGAAACTTGGATGATATTAATGAGTTAGTTATAAAGTAATGAGGCTGTTATGTGTGGAGTTATGTTATTCATATCAATGATTAATGAGTCAGTTATAAAGTAATGAGGCTGTTACGTGTGGAGTTATGTTATTCAGATCAATGAAGAGGATTGCGATGCGGGATGAAACTTGGATGATATTAATGAGTTAGTTATAAAGTAATGAGGCTGTTATGTGTGGAGTTATGTTATTCATATCAATGATTAATGAGTCAGTTATAAAGTAATGAGGCTGTTACGTGTGGAGTTAAGTTATTCAGATCAATGAAGAGGATTGCGATGCGGGATGAAACTTGGATGATATTAATGAGTTAGTTATAAAGTAATGAGGCTGTTATGTGTGGAGTTATGTTATTCATATCAATGATTAATGAGTCAGTTATAAAGTAATGAGGCTGTTACGTGTGGAGTTATGTTATTCAGATCAATGAAGAGGATTGCGATGCGGGATGAAACTTGGATGATATTAATGAGTTAGTTATAAAGTAATGAGGCTGTTATGTGTGGAGTTATGTTATTCATATCAATGATTAATGAGTCAGTTATAAAGTAATGAGGCTGTTACGTGTGGAGTTATGTTATTCAGATCAATGAAGAGGATTGCGATGCGGGATGAAACTTGGATGATATTAATGAGTTAGTTATAAAGTAATGAGGCTGTTATGTGTGGAGTTATGTTATTCATATCAATGATTAATGAGTCAGTTATAAAGTAATGAGGCTGTTACGTGTGGAGTTAAGTTATTCAGATCAATGAAGAGGATTGCGATGCGGGATGAAACTTGGATGATATTAATGAGTTAGTTATAAAGTAATGAGGCTGTTATGTGTGGAGTTATGTTATTCATATCAATGATTAATGAGTCAGTTATAAAGTAATGAGGCTGTTACGTGTGGAGTTATGTTATTCAGATCAATGAAGAGGATTGCGATGCGGGATGAAACTTGGATGATATTAATGAGTTAGTTATAAAGTAATGAGGCTGTTATGTGTGGAGTTATGTTATTCATATCAATGATTAATGAGTCAGTTATAAAGTAATGAGGCTGTTACGTGTGGAGTTATGTTATTCAGATCAATGAAGAGGATTGCGATGCGGGATGAAACTTGGATGATATTAATGAGTTAGTTATAAAGTAATGAGGCTGTTATGTGTGGAGTTATGTTATTCATATCAATGATTAATGAGTCAGTTATAAAGTAATGAGGCTGTTACGTGTGGAGTTATGTTATTCAGATCAATGAAGAGGATTGCGATGCGGGATGAAACTTGGATGATATTAATGAGTTAGTTATAAAGTAATGAGGCTGTTATGTGTGGAGTTATGTTATTCATATCAATGATTAATGAGTCAGTTATAAAGTAATGAGGCTGTTACGTGTGGAGTTATGTTATTCAGATCAATGAAGAGGATTGCGATGCGGGATGAAACTTGGATGATATTAATGAGTTAGTTATAAAGTAATGAGGCTGTTATGTGTGGAGTTATGTTATTCATATCAATGATTAATGAGTCAGTTATAAAGTAATGAGGCTGTTACGTGTGGAGTTATGTTATTCAGATCAATGAAGAGGATTGCGATGCGGGATGAAACTTGGATGATATTAATGAGTTAGTTATAAAGTAATGAGGCTGTTATGTGTGGAGTTATGTTATTCATATCAATGATTAATGAGTCAGTTATAAAGTAATGAGGCTGTTACGTGTGGAGTTATGTTATTCAGATCAATGAAGAGGATTGCGATGCGGGATGAAACTTGGATGATATTAATGAGTTAGTTATAAAGTAATGAGGCTGTTATGTGTGGAGTTATGTTATTCATATCAATGATTAATGAGTCAGTTATAAAGTAATGAGGCTGTTACGTGTGGAGTTATGTTATTCAGATCAATGAAGAGGATTGCGATGCGGGATGAAACTTGGATGATATTAATGAGTTAGTTATAAAGTAATGAGGCTGTTATGTGTGGAGTTATGTTATTCATATCAATGATTAATGAGTCAGTTATAAAGTAATGAGGCTGTTACGTGTGGAGTTATGTTATTCAGATCAATGAAGAGGATTGCGATGCGGGATGAAACTTGGATGATATTAATGAGTTAGTTATAAAGTAATGAGGCTGTTATGTGTGGAGTTATGTTATTCATATCAATGATTAATGAGTCAGTTATAAAGTAATGAGGCTGTTACGTGTGGAGTTAAGTTATTCAGATCAATGAAGAGGATTGCGATGCGGGATGAAACTTGGATGATATTAATGAGTTAGTTATAAAGTAATGAGGCTGTTATGTGTGGAGTTATGTTATTCATATCAATGATTAATGAGTCAGTTATAAAGTAATGAGGCTGTTACGTGTGGAGTTATGTTATTCAGATCAATGAAGAGGATTGCGATGCGGGATGAAACTTGGATGATATTAATGAGTTAGTTATAAAGTAATGAGGCTGTTATGTGTGGAGTTATGTTATTCATATCAATGATTAATGAGTCAGTTATAAAGTAATGAGGCTGTTACGTGTGGAGTTATGTTATTCAGATCAATGAAGAGGATTGCGATGCGGGATGAAACTTGGATGATATTAATGAGTTAGTTATAAAGTAATGAGGCTGTTATGTGTGGAGTTATGTTATTCATATCAATGATTAATGAGTCAGTTATAAAGTAATGAGGCTGTTACGTGTGGAGTTATGTTATTCAGATCAATGAAGAGGATTGCGATGCGGGATGAAACTTGGATGATATTAATGAGTTAGTTATAAAGTAATGAGGCTGTTATGTGTGGAGTTATGTTATTCATATCAATGATTAATGAGTCAGTTATAAAGTAATGAGGCTGTTACGTGTGGAGTTATGTTATTCAGATCAATGAAGAGGATTGCGATGCGGGATGAAACTTGGATGATATTAATGAGTTAGTTATAAAGTAATGAGGCTGTTATGTGTGGAGTTATGTTATTCATATCAATGATTAATGAGTCAGTTATAAAGTAATGAGGCTGTTACGTGTGGAGTTAAGTTATTCAGATCAATGAAGAGGATTGCGATGCGGGATGAAACTTGGATGATATTAATGAGTTAGTTATAAAGTAATGAGGCTGTTATGTGTGGAGTTATGTTATTCATATCAATGATTAATGAGTCAGTTATAAAGTAATGAGGCTGTTACGTGTGGAGTTATGTTATTCAGATCAATGAAGAGGATTGCGATGCGGGATGAAACTTGGATGATATTAATGAGTTAGTTATAAAGTAATGAGGCTGTTATGTGTGGAGTTATGTTATTCATATCAATGATTAATGAGTCAGTTATAAAGTAATGAGGCTGTTACGTGTGGAGTTATGTTATTCAGATCAATGAAGAGGATTGCGATGCGGGATGAAACTTGGATGATATTAATGAGTTAGTTATAAAGTAATGAGGCTGTTATGTGTGGAGTTATGTTATTCATATCAATGATTAATGAGTCAGTTATAAAGTAATGAGGCTGTTACGTGTGGAGTTATGTTATTCAGATCAATGAAGAGGATTGCGATGCGGGATGAAACTTGGATGATATTAATGAGTTAGTTATAAAGTAATGAGGCTGTTATGTGTGGAGTTATGTTATTCATATCAATGATTAATGAGTCAGTTATAAAGTAATGAGGCTGTTACGTGTGGAGTTATGTTATTCAGATCAATGAAGAGGATTGCGATGCGGGATGAAACTTGGATGATATTAATGAGTTAGTTATAAAGTAATGAGGCTGTTATGTGTGGAGTTATGTTATTCATATCAATGATTAATGAGTCAGTTATAAAGTAATGAGGCTGTTACGTGTGGAGTTATGTTATTCAGATCAATGAAGAGGATTGCGATGCGGGATGAAACTTGGATGATATTAATGAGTTAGTTATAAAGTAATGAGGCTGTTATGTGTGGAGTTATGTTATTCATATCAATGATTAATGAGTCAGTTATAAAGTAATGAGGCTGTTACGTGTGGAGTTATGTTATTCAGATCAATGAAGAGGATTGCGATGCGGGATGAAACTTGGATGATATTAATGAGTTAGTTATAAAGTAATGAGGCTGTTATGTGTGGAGTTATGTTATTCATATCAATGATTAATGAGTCAGTTATAAAGTAATGAGGCTGTTACGTGTGGAGTTATGTTATTCAGATCAATGAAGAGGATTGCGATGCGGGATGAAACTTGGATGATATTAATGAGTTAGTTATAAAGTAATGAGGCTGTTATGTGTGGAGTTATGTTATTCATATCAATGATTAATGAGTCAGTTATAAAGTAATGAGGCTGTTACGTGTGGAGTTATGTTATTCAGATCAATGAAGAGGATTGCGATGCGGGATGAAACTTGGATGATATTAATGAGTTAGTTATAAAGTAATGAGGCTGTTATGTGTGGAGTTATGTTATTCATATCAATGATTAATGAGTCAGTTATAAAGTAATGAGGCTGTTACGTGTGGAGTTATGTTATTCAGATCAATGAAGAGGATTGCGATGCGGGATGAAACTTGGATGATATTAATGAGTTAGTTATAAAGTAATGAGGCTGTTATGTGTGGAGTTATGTTATTCATATCAATGATTAATGAGTCAGTTATAAAGTAATGAGGCTGTTACGTGTGGAGTTAAGTTATTCAGATCAATGAAGAGGATTGCGATGCGGGATGAAACTTGGATGATATTAATGAGTTAGTTATAAAGTAATGAGGCTGTTATGTGTGGAGTTATGTTATTCATATCAATGATTAATGAGTCAGTTATAAAGTAATGAGGCTGTTACGTGTGGAGTTATGTTATTCAGATCAATGAAGAGGATTGCGATGCGGGATGAAACTTGGATGATATTAATGAGTTAGTTATAAAGTAATGAGGCTGTTATGTGTGGAGTTATGTTATTCATATCAATGATTAATGAGTCAGTTATAAAGTAATGAGGCTGTTACGTGTGGAGTTAAGTTATTCAGATCAATGAAGAGGATTGCGATGCGGGATGAAACTTGGATGATATTAATGAGTTAGTTCTAAAGTAATAAAGTAATGAGGTTGTTACGTGTGGAGTTATGTTATTCAGATCAATGAAGAGGATTGCGATGCGGGATGAAACTTGGATGATATTAATGAGTTAGTTATAAAGTAATGAGGCTGTTATGTGTGGAGTTAAGTTATTAATATCAATGATTAATGAGTCAGTTATAAAGTAATGAGGCTGTCCAAAATAGTCATTGTTCACAAAAGTTCAATAACATAAAGATGATTGCGATACAGGGATGAAACTTCATGATATTAATGAGTTACAGTTATAAAGTAATGAGGCTGTTATGTGTGGAGTTATGTTATTCATATCAATGAAATGATCAGTTATAAAGTAATGCTTTTACGTGTGGAGTTAGGTTATTCAGATCGAAGGGAAGAGGATAATCCCAGTAGTGTGGCAATAAAACCAGTAATATAATAATATTAACTAGGCACAAAATTAGAAACAGTAATCACTTCAACTGTTATGTGTCCTTTTATGTTATTCATATCAATATAATGAGTATATATAAAGTAATGAGGCTGTTACGTGTGGAGTTCCCAGTGGAATCAAATATAGGATTGCATGCGTGGATGAAACTTGGATGATATTAATGAGTTAGTTATAAAGTAATGAGGCTGTTATGTGTGGAGTTATGTTATTCATAACAATGATTAATGAGTCAGTTATAAACAAGGCCTATATGATTTTGTTACATGTGTGGAGTTATGCTTTCACACACAAAGCGTAAAATTGCGATGCGGGATAAAACTTGCATGATATATAATGAGTTATGTGTATAAAGTAATGACGTCTTTATGTGTGGAGTTATGTTATTCATATCAATGATTAATGAGTCTTTCATTATAATGGAACACAATATTTTTACGGCATATGGAGCATCATGTTACAATTCTATACCAGTAGTCAATAGTTACATTAGGCATCATCGCTTGACATGATATTAATGCTTAGTTATAAAGTAATATTTATGTGTGGAGTTATGTTATTCATATCAAGCGCACCTAAATCAATTAAAACTAATCATTTACGTGTGGCTATTTAGCAGAACAGAAAGCAGGATTACAGATGCGGGATGAAAGCCAAAACAATGAGTTAGTTATAAAGCAAAACAATGAGGCTGTTATGTGTGGAGTTATGTTATTCATTTCAACGATTAATGAGTCAGTTATAAAGCAATGAGGCTGTTACGTGTGGAGTTACAGTTATACAGATCAAAACAGAGGATTACGAGCAGCAAAACAGTGATGATATTAATGCAGCAAAACAGTAATGAGGCTGTTATGTGTGGAGCATGTTATTCAGCATCAAAACATGAGACATACAGCAGCAAAACAGTGAGCATACAAAGCAAAACAATGAGCTGTTACGTGTGGAGTTAAGTTATTCAGATCAATGAAGAGATTGCGATGCGCCATGAAACAGTGATGATTTTAAAGTTTTAAACAGAAACAGTGGGTTTTTATGTGTGGCAGTTATGTTATTCAAAACAGTGCATTTTATCATAAACAGTGGCATGAGGACTAAAACAGTGTGGAGTTTGTTATGCATAAAACAGTGGCATTTGTGTACATAAAACAGTGGCATTTGAGTTAGTTATAAAACAGAGGCTGTTATGTGTGGAGTTATGTTATTAAAACAGTGATTAATGAGTGCATAAAAACAGTGTTACGTGTGGAGTTAAGCATGAAAACAGTGGCATGCGGGATGAAATGATGCTAAAACAGTGGCATTTTAAGCATGGAAACAGTGGCTTTTATGTGTAAAAACAGTGTTATTTCATATCAATGAAAACAGTGGCTTAAGGCATAAAACAGTGACATGTTATGTGCAGAAACAGTGGCATGTAATGGGCAGAAACAGTGGCTTAAAATGTGCAGAAACAGTGGGTTTTAAGTGCAGAAACAGTGGCTTTTATGTGCAGTGGCAGTTGATGAACCGAAACAGTGGGTTATACATCATATCAAAACAGTGGCATTTGCAGGAAACGGTGGCACATTTCTCTTTAAAACAGTGGCCTAATCATACAAACAGTGGCATATAATTAATGAGTTAGTTATAAATTAATGAGGCTTTTATGTGTGGAGTTATGTTATTCAGATCAATGATTAATGAGTCAGTTATTCTAAAGTTTTTACCATGTTATTCAGATCAATGAAGAGGATTGCCAAAACAACACATATGATATTAATGAGTTAGTTATAAAGCATGACATGTGTGGAGTTGGTTACACAATGAAATGAGTCAGTTATAAAGCCTACCTCTTGTTAGCACACCCTTGTGGAGCTTCTCTACACAACAAGTCCTTACTTCCTATGGTGATCTATGCGCAACAAGGTGAGAGGATTGGACCACGGGGACAGCCACCAAAAGTTAGGGATAAGGTTAATGAGGCTGTTAAGTGTGGAGTTAAGTTACTCATATGCAATGGGACAAGGTACGGTTTATAAAGTAAGTGAGGCAATGTTTTACTTGTGGACTTGTTATTCAGATATGAAGAGGATTGCGATGCGGGATGAAACTTGGATGATATTAATGAGGCTGTTATAAATATATAGGCTGTTATGTGTGGAGTTATGTATGATTAATATCATGATTAATATTCAGTTATAAAGTAGATGATGGGGCTGCATTAAGTGTGAAACAAGTTAAGGTTTTGGCTTCTAAATTACTCTATTACATGCAAAGGGATGAGGGGATTTGATGATATTAATGAGTTAGTATAAAGTAATGAATGTGTTTTGTGTGCAGTTATGTGACCAAGGTATGCGCAATGAAATGGAGTGGAAAGGAATGTGTCATGTGCACATGTAAGAGTTAGTTATTCAACAAGGAAACTAACCATGTGGCAGCCCAAAAATCTGCACTTGTGCAGTCCTTGGTGCGCAAAAGATGAGGGAAAAGGTGATATTAATGAGTTAGTTATAAAGTAATGAGGCTGTTATGTGTGGAGTTATGTTATTCATATCAATGATTAATGAGTCAGTTATAAAGTAATGAGGCTGTTACGTGTGGAGATGTTATTCTGCATAAAAGGATTGCCATGCGCACAATGGATGAGAGGTGAGGGAGGTTCACTAAATCCACAAGCTAGAGGGCTTTGAGGCAGCCAAGGGTTCAGATTTATGGAGCTGCCCTCTGCACAAAAATGTAATGAGGCTGTTACGTGTGGAGTTAAGATGCATGTGGAAGGAGGAGGAGATTTGACTCATGAGGAGGGCTGCAAAAGCTTAGTTATAAAAATCTGCACAATGCAGTCTCAATGATGGAGAGTGAAAGTGGTTATCCAAGTCAACAAGTTATGCAGTCTTGTGTCATAAAAAAAATCTGTTACGTGTGGAGCCCCTCCCATGTGCGCCCAAAATGGAGGAAATTATGCAGCCAAAAGATCATGCTACAATGTGCATGTGTCTTCCATGTAATAAGGTTTAAATCAAGTTATGTTATTAATCAAGGTGAGGTGGCGGTTTTAAAGGTAAAAGGCAGATTTAAGTGTGGAATTATGTTACTTGTGCGCAATGAAGAGGAAAAACATTAAGCCAAGTGGATGAAACTTGATGATACAAGACACCCTAAAGTGGGCAAGGCTTATGTGTGGAATAATGTTACACAACCTTGGGATTAATGAGCTTGATCCAAGAGCCATGCTTGGTGCCATTGGCCACACACACAAAAGGATCCATTCACACAAGTCCAAAAGCAACAAGTCCACACACACACTAGCCCACATGAGGCACTAATGTGTGGAGTTAACACACTCATATCACATAAATTCATATGCCTACATATACACCCTCCTATGATTTAATTTAATTAATTACCTTAGTCTTATCCAAGGAATAAAAATCAAACAATTCACAAGCCATAACACATAACACATAAACCATACATCCGAATTCTAAAATGGATGATATTAATGAGTTAGTTATAAAGTAATGAGGCTGTTATGTGTGGAGTTATGTTATTCATATCAATGATTAATGAGTCAGTTATAAAGTAATGAGGCTGTTACGTGTGGAGTTATGTTATTCAGATCAATGAAGAGGATTGCGATGCGGGATGAAACTTGGATGATATTAATGAGTTAGTTATAAAGTAATGAGGCTGTTATGTGTGGAGTTATGTTATTCATATCAATGATTAATGAGTCAGTTATAAAGTAATGAGGTTGTTACGTGTGGAGTTATGTTATTCAGATCAATGAAGAGGATTGCGATGCGGGATGAAACTTGGATGATATTAATGAGTTAGTTATAAAGTAATGAGGCTGTTATGTGTGGAGTTATGTTATTCATATCAATGATTAATGAGTCAGTTATAAAGTAATGAGGCTGTTACGTGTGGAGTTAAGTTATTCAGATCAATGAAGAGGATTGCGATGCGGGATGAAACTTGGATGATATTAATGAGTTAGTTATAAAGTAATGAGGCTGTTATGTGTGGAGTTATGTTATTCATATCAATGATTAATGAGTCAGTTATAAAGTAATGAGGCTGTTACGTGTGGAGTTATGTTATTCAGATCAATGAAGAGGATTGCGATGCGGGATGAAACTTGGATGATATTAATGAGTTAGTTATAAAGTAATGAGGCTGTTATGTGTGGAGTTATGTTATTCATATCAATGATTAATGAGTCAGTTATAAAGTAATGAGGCTGTTACGTGTGGAGTTATGTTATTCAGATCAATGAAGAGGATTGCGATGCGGGATGAAACTTGGATGATATTAATGAGTTAGTTATAAAGTAATGAGGCTGTTATGTGTGGAGTTATGTTATTCATATCAATGATTAATGAGTCAGTTATAAAGTAATGAGGCTGTTACGTGTGGAGTTAATAAAGTAATGAGGCTGTTACGTGTGGAGTTATGTTATTCAGATCAATGAAGAGGATTGCGATGCGGGATGAAACTTGGATGATATTAATGAGTTAGTTATAAAGTAATGAGGCTGTTATGTGTGGAGTTATGTTATTCATATCAATGATTAATGAGTCAGTTATAAAGTAATGAGGCTGTTACGTGTGGAGTTATGTTATTCAGATCAATGAAGAGGATTGCGATGCGGGATGAAACTTGGATGATATTAATGAGTTAGTTATAAAGTAATGAGGCTGTTATGTGTGGAGTTATGTTATTCATATCAATGATTAATGAGTCAGTTATAAAGTAATGAGGCTGTTACGTGTGGAGTTATGTTATTCAGATCAATGAAGAGGATTGCGATGCGGGATGAAACTTGGATGATATTAATGAGTTAGTTATAAAGTAATGAGGCTGTTATGTGTGGAGTTATGTTATTCATTGATTGATATTAATGAGTCAGTTATAAAGTAATGAGGCTGTTATGTGTGGAGTAATGAGGCTGTCATGTGTGGAGTTATGTTATTCATTGATTGATATTAATGAGTCAGTTATAAAGTAATGAGGTTGTTATGTGTGGAGTTATGTTATTCATATCAATGATTAATGAGTCAGTTATAAAGTAATGAGGCTGTTATGTGTGGAGTTATGTTATTCAGATCAATGAAGAAATTCTCCACGAAATCCAATGAAACTTGGATGGGATGTTGGATATATTTAAGTATGGACGCCTGCAAAGAAACCAGATCAAAATTCGATGCCGGGGTATGCTTTTCCATTTTTTCGGATTTTCTCAATTTTCGCCTGTTCAGGGATCGATAAAAAATATTTCAGGCCCCGAAAAAGTGGTCTAAACGATGGAATTTGGCAAAAATAGGGTGGGCGTAACGATTCTCTGGTTAGTCTTGATCGGATGGCCACCCTCTACAAATTGGGCCTTCTTCCTCCTCGCAAAAAAAGTGGTCTACTTGTGCAAAATTGGCAAATGCATATAAGCCTATTACATATGGGGGAGCAGGCATCATCCGCTCCAAAAATTCATTAGAAATCAATCCTTCCATGAAATCCGATGAAACTTGGAGGGAGGGGGGTGGGGTGGGGGATCTGTTTAAGCATGGATGCTTGCAAAAAACCAGATCAAAATTCGATGCCT
>JAVKPL010006368.1:0-25888 GCA_032173675.1 Gastrolobium villosum
CTGGATTCATGACTTTCTTGGCATTGATCACAAACCAGAGGAGTTGTTTGAACTTTTGACACTTGAAACTTGTCAAATTTCTCACTTAAACTGTCAAACTTTTTAGACAATGATATTACATCACTATCTGCTGGTTTTGTTGCTGCTCTTTGTATGGGAGCTAGCACACTTTCATTCTCATTCCTTGCAAGCTTTTTGATCAAATCAATAGCCTGCTCGGATGTACTTTCCCGAATAGAACCTCCAGCGGCACTATTTATTATCATCCTTGTTTCATGAGTGATTCCATTAAAGAATATTACCACTTTTCTATCATCATCTCTTTCATAATGTGCACATTTCCTGTTAAGTTCCTGGAATCTGTTCCATGTTGCACAAAGTGATTCTCCTTCCAGCTGGCAAAAATTTGTGATTTCATTCACTAGCTGATTATATTTCTCCATGGAGAAGAAATGATCAAAGAATTTGCTTGACAAATCTTCCCATGTAAGGATGCTATTTGCTGGCTGTCTTTCAATCCATCTCAACGCCTTTCCCTTAACAGCAAAAGGGAACAACCGGAGCCTGATAGCATCGGTAGATACTCCATTGTGCTTAGTTGTATCACAGACCATCAGGAATCGGTCTATGAACTCATGAGGATCTTCATCATCAGCACCAGAAAATTGAACCCTTTCCACCAAAGAGATCAATGATGGCTTTAGTTCAAAGTTGTTGGCCTCCACATTTGGCCTCAGTATACTTGAATTGGCCCTGTTGAATACTGGAGTCAAGATCGTATTCAACAGTCTTGGAGGTTGAATGTTGGCATTTCCTCCTCGTCCATGACCAGCATTGTTGTTTTCTGCCATCTCTTCAATTGGTTGTAAAGGTATGTGCTTAGAATCTTCCCAAATGATCTGTCTAGCAGTCTTCCTTAGTTGCTTTTCGGTCCGTGCAATTTCAGAATCAATTACAAAGTCCTTAGGCGGAAGTCTGCCTCACATAAAACTCAGGAAAATTATTAGTAGCACCTGAACAACACAAAACAAGATAAAAAGAATAAAAAAAAAATCCAATCTCAAGAATCTATGGTTATTTGTAATATTGAATTTTCAATCCCCGGCAACGGCGCCAAAAACTTGTTGCGAACTCGGCAAGTGTACCGATCGTTCCAAGTAATAAAAGTGATAAGTAAGATCGTCTCCACAGGGATTGTAAAACAATTACTACGATAACCAGTCTTCTTAAGTTAGATGAATCGATTTGTGGTTTCACAAATATTGTAACTAATTAAAAAGTAAAAGACTTGTTTTTAGGTTTTTGTGAGAAAGATTTAAAATAAGAACATGAAGGAAATGTTTTTGTAAAAGAAGTGAGAAAAGCACTGTAGCCAGGATACATTCACCAATGCTCCCAATTTTACTTTGGATTGATTCACAGTATTTATCGAAATTAACAACTCAGACAAATTATCAATTTTAAAAATAATTAGTTAGATCCCAATCCCTTGGTGATCTAACCCTTTAATCCAATTGGAACCCTAATCCCTTAGCAATCCTGCATGAAAATAAGCATTATGCATATAAATCCCACGACTGCAATTCATACAAGTCTATTCCTAGAAAATGCATATATCGTCATCTTTATCTCCTTTCAGAATCAGCATTCCAATATTCCTATTGCAAACCCTAATCCCCAGAATATCATCCCCTATTAGGTTGATCAGATCTAACAGAAATAATATCAATACGCACAAGATAAAGATGAAGTATATTAAAATCAACACATAAAGTGATTCAATCCTTCGTACCAATTGTTCACAAAGGGATAATTAATTTAACTAATTAAATTAATTAGTAATGTCTTGGACTATCCAAGCCCATTACTTTGCTTCATGCGCCCTCCACCCTTTAGGTGGGCTTCCAAACAGCTTCTTGGGCTAACAACCATTATTAGGCCCAATACCTTTAAAGTCAGTTCATCATGACTACAAGGTGTTAGTGTGTGACCCATTAGGTCCAACTTAGCCTCTGACATAACTGGGCTTGGGCCCAACAAGCCCACAGCCCAATTAATGACAACACAGAGCACTAGCAATGCTTTGTTGCCCCAGAGCTAGTCAGATTAATGACTTGATCATCCTATTGCACATATTTGGTTGCCGTATGTATTTCCCTTCGTCTCGGTTATCTTCCCATTAACCTAGGGTAAGGAAATGTATCAACCCCTGCGGTTTAGGGTAAGCTTTATTTGAAATAGGGAATCTTCAATTTACTGACTCTAAAGGAATATCATCTCATGATCTCTTTTACTATGCATAGATTCCCGAGTCCTTATAAATGTCATCCCGATTTCTTCGGTTTACAGATAACCTAATCTGTCACAGAGATTTGACGAATTCCTTCAGCTTATTACCCTAGCCCTGTGCTCTTTCAGGACACGCCCAACAGTATATCTATAAGTCTCCATGTTTTAGGCAGACAAGGCATACAATCAAAACATGCCTTCTAGAACACAGTCTAGGTAATAACTTCTAGTCTAAGGAAAGACATACCCAAATAAAAAGAGATTACTCTAATGACACTATCTTTGAGATTTCCTCATAGAGTCTCTTTTTTGGTCTGTTCGGTGCGAGTTATACTCTTATAGGTCCACCCACGACTTTAGCTAAGACATCTCCATATCTGTAGCTCATGAGGTATTTACCTTGTATCCATATACAAGTAGATAAGTCTTACTAGTCTTACCCAATATCACTGATCCCCAATCTCAGTGTCTCTAGACTAGGAACATATAATTAGGAATAGACATGTGATATCCTTGAATCTTCATTATCGTGACCTCATCACAGATAATCAAGAGATACCTGTTCTATTCCAAGGGGTTTATCCAGTTCATTCATATAATATTAACAATAATATCGAGACATAATATGAAACTGGATAAATAGTGCTTTTATTTATTTGCGACAAACAAAGTTCTACATCTAGTGTCCTTTATTTAATCAAACGATTCTGAATAATAGAAACACTGATGATGTAATTACAGAAGTAATGTAAACATTGTTTACATCTTCCTTTGAAGAATTAACAAACACAATCATCCCACCACATACTGCCGTAATTAAGAAATATAGTTATCTTGATTTTTTATGCATGTGAGATCCTAGTTAAGAGTATAGGAATAATTAAATTAAAATACAAGGAAAGCATAACACTACTAAAATTTATTTGAGTGTTTCTAATAAATATGTGACTAATTGTATGCGTGACACCTAACCCCCCTATACTACCTGCATGCTCGACACTTGTCCTCACCATCTCATTGCATGAACGCCACCTTGCAACTTGGGGATACTGGAAATTTCACACTTCAAGCCGCGGCCAGGTCCTTGTATGGTCATGGACTCCATTTGATTAGGTAGAAAGCTGAACCCCTTGGTCCCTGTGCGCGTGTTCTGACCTTGAAGCAGACTGCAAGTCTGCTTTGCCCCATTCCTCTCATCATTTGCGTACAGAACTAGAGAAAGCAATCTGAATTGCTGGTGACCGATCAGCCTTCAAGCATGCACACCTTGTGTCACACCAGATGTCCCTCTTCCTTTCTGCATGACCGCCACCTTCCCTCCCTATCTCTTGCATGTGCGCCACCTTGCAACACCCTTGGAACATGTGGATGCTTCCTCCTTCTTTACATAGAAGCCAGGATCCTCTCTTGACTCAAAGCTTCTTCCCCTCTCATTGCAACCGCAGACCGTTAGCCAAGGGAGACTAGGTTCATACCTCCTTCCCATTCTATCTCACCAACAGTGCTTCCATGGAATGGGACAAACCGCTTTAACATATCTTCCTCCCCCTCCTTGTGTTCGGCCAAGCTCCCTCTTTCCCTATAAGACTGCACTTCTCCTTGGGTTAAAGAAAGACCAAATCCTACGTATTGTCCTCCAAGCACCTCAAGGGAAGTATAACCCACTGCCACATCTGTCTTCCTTCATGGCCGTAGGCACCTTGAGAGGAGGCAAAAGAATTGCAAGTTCTACTCTTCCTCTTATTTCTCTAAACCGTGATGCTCACTGGAGAAGGACCAGCATGCTAGCTTCCATCTTCTCCACTCGCTGGGCGGCCGAATGCAGCAGCCAAGGGGACTGCACACTAGCTTGCCATCCACCTCCTCAACCGCAACCTCAAGGAGAATTTTCAAGGAGAGTTAAGGGTGTATCTGTTTCATCTTCATCTTTCTCTGTACCGTAGGCACTTAAAGAGGCAACAAGATATCGAGCCACTCATCCTTTCCCTCTAATACGGTTGTGTATCCTTGAGCAAGCAGTGCGGAATTTTCCTTAATTCCATGCCTCTTCTTCGTTCATCTGATTTGTCAAAGATGTCCACTGCATGCAGAGTGAAATCTCAGCATACATCCAATATCTTCTCCTCCTGTTCGGTCAAAGGCCCTCCTTTAAGGAGGTGAGGTATTTGCTCCTTCCTTGTCCAGCACATTTTGAGGCCATTCTGATTGGGTTCTCCTCCCCTCGCATACATATGTTCTGATTTTAATCTAGCTTCTTCTCTTTTCATGTTATCCCAAACACGAATCATGGAGCATAGGAAGGGCATGGGCTGTTTCTCCTGGTGAGCACTGTCTTCTAGCGGGTTTGAGAGTTTTTGTACACATGCATGAAGCCATGTAGCAGCCAAGTAGGAGACTACTCTCTTCTCTCTTTGTTCGGCCCTGCATGCAGAAATCAAGGAGCGTGAAGCCAAACGAATTTCTTCCCCCTTTCTTGTTCAGCCGTGGACCAACACCATGAAGTTTGGAACCAAACCCAACCTTGTTTTTCTGCCTTCTTCGTGCACTGTCCATCCCAGTCTAGGAGGAAAGTGATGGGAGTGCTCCTTGCTTGGTTGTGGTCTTAGGTGCGCATGTGAGCCTGTAAGTTGAGCTTCTAACTTCTTTTCCACTCCTCACTGTTTCGGCTGACACATAAGTCTTAGGGAACAAAATCTATTTGTGGTAATCCTTTTCTCTCTAAGTCAGTTTTAAACCGTGAGCCTTGCTGGGAGAAAAAAAAAATTCCACGTTCAAGCTTCCATCTTTCCTCTATGTCATTCTACCGAGCTACAACCAGAGAAGGATGAGGTTCTACCTCTTCCCGTTCTCCCTGCTCCTCCTCTTGTGTTCGGTTGAGAACTTCCATTCAAGGAGGTGATGTATTCTTTTCTTCCATTTCTCAAATCTGCTTGAGTTGGTCAGATTGAAGGTTCCTCTGCAGGTGTTTAATTTGGTACTGAGTTAGCAAATTCTTTTACCCTGTATGCAGCCGTGATTTGAACCTGAAAGCGTTGGAGAGGGAGCATGCTATTCCTCCATTAAGCCGCTAGTTTTGTGTACTTCTAGAAGGTAAGAGCTGAACCTACACTCCTACTCCACTCCATTGCTTCGGTTAAGGGGATGGCTTGATTTGTGAATTTCTCCTCTCTTTCCCTACACTGTTCGATCACAGCATGTGTGTTTAGAGATTGTAAACTTCCTTCTATCCGCTTCTTCCCATTCTGTTCGGCCAACATAAGTGTCCTAGGAAACCGGTTTTTGTCATCTCTTCCTTTACTGCTCATCCTTTGAACTGTTGGTAGTCTGTATATACATATATAGGCTGTAGTATCTAACTTTGTTGAATTCAAGTAATGGGACAGCTTGTATTTTAGCGCACCATAAAGTGTAATGTTGGATATGTGAATAAAAGTCATGAACCTTATGCCTGCTAGCCAAACAGATTTGTGAGTATATAAATAGATCTTAGATGAGAATATTGGACTATTTTTGTAGGGTGGTATCGCACTCCTAACCCTGTGTATATTAAATTGAATTCAAAACATGCTTTGGGCCACACTCTAGCGCACACATGTCATAGGGAAGTTGTTATAAATAAAATATATAAGAGGCATGCTGTGGTACCTTCTAAACCTTGTAGAAATGGCCATTTAAATGTTAAATAAGTAGCACCTAATTTAATAGGCAGGACCGAATTGGTTTACATGTATGAAGCCTTGGAGATGTTGTTTTGTTAGCAATTGTTGGAATAAAAATGTATGCAGTGAACTATTAGTCTTGAATGCTTGTTAAATCAAATAAAATACAAGAATGGGAATTATGGAAATGACTTGGGAATTATGGGATTAATATGGACCCAATTCTGATTCGTCACACATGTATTTAGGTGCACGTAGCTCGTATAGAGTGAGGTGAATCTTGGTGCTGTTGCTTATTGCTTGGGCGCAAGGTAAGTGTCAGGCGATATTACCTAATGTGACTATTGACTACTGGTATAAAATTGTGACATGATGCTCCATATTCCGTAAAAGTATTATGTTCCATTATGATGAAAGGAAACTGCCAAAAATGTGCCGTGATGGCTATATGATTATGAGGTAAAGACGTTATGTGGCAGCATAACGCATATGAAAAGTATATGTGCCGTGATGGCTATATGAAAGGTATATAAGCATGCACCTTACATCATACCGCATTTTTGTACGCTTTGTGTGTGAAAGCATAGCATGGCATGCATGTACCAAGAGCATATAGGCCTTGCTTTTTAGAATAGTTATGTACAGGACCATGTGTTTGAGCAAGCATCATATAGGCATCCCCAAGGTACCGGGGTATGGGACACTTGGCATCAGTCCGCATAGGCCCACAGTTGGAATCCACATGGAGCTCAGGTGCCAAGGGATATTTGATTCCACTGTGAAGTGCGCGCACGACGGTGCTAAAAGCGCAAAGGAAAGGCGTTATATACGCAATATATGAATATGATGAAAAGGAAAGGCGTTATATGCGCTATATATATGAATATGATGAAAAGGAAAAAGGAAAAGGAACAAGGATATGTTGAAGTGACTGTTTATGATTTTGTGCCTAGTTAATACTGTTATATTATTGGTTTTGTTGCCACACTACTGGGATTATTCTCACCCCTTTGGGGCTGCTATTTTCATAAAATGGCAGGAAAAAGGAAAGCACACTTGAAGACGTGAGTATATGGATGCATGCTGTTGATTAATACTGATTGGACTTTGGCTGTTGCTGTTTGATTGCTGGATGACTGTATATTCTTATATATTTGAGAACTTTGATGATTGATGAAATTATTTAACTGTTGAGTCTTTTAGGAACAGTGGCTGTTTTGGAAACATTGTGAAAAGAATTTTTGAACGTTTTATTAAGTGCTGAATTTTAACAGTTTTACCGGTACTTTACGGGTCATGTTTCAAGGGGCAAACGAACTCCGATTTACTATTATTTTATATGCACGCGAAGCCCCGGGAATGTACTTTCAAACTGTGCAGGTTTCATCTTTATACGAAATTTTTACAAATTTTTATAAGCTTCGCCTTACAGCCTGTTCCAGAAAACGGACAGGATTCACAAGCGTTTTACGTGTCCTGTTCCGTGGGGCTATTCACCTCCGAATCGCGCATAATTTATATGTACGCGATGCCCCGGATGTCTAGTTTTTCAGAAGCTTGGAATATTTTTTATCGCATCTAAATTCGATTTTATACAGATTTTATAAGACAGCAAGGTTTTCTGAAAAGCGTAGAAAATTCAGCAAAGGGTTTTATCAATGAAATTTTCTATGTTTGATAAACGACCTCATCTTTCTCAAATTATTTTTATGAGGATCAAACCTGGATTTTTTTCAAGTCTCCAATTTAAATGTTATTTGATAAAGTTTTAAATTAATTGAGTTCTTTACCGCTGCAACTCTAATACGATTTAGCAAACAACCCTCTTGGATGCATACAAGAGTGGGTGTTACACTAATTGGTATCAGAGCAGTTTGGTTCAGGATTTCTGTTTTTGGATTGAATTGTGTGCCGCTTGTTGAGTGATTGTTGTTTGGCTATCTGTTTGAGCTTAGTTGTGAATGGGTTACTAGAGGTGTGATGATACTGGTAGTACACTGTATTAAACATGACTGTGCCCATCCTCTTGCTAGGTGGTGAGCCTGATCAACTCACTGTCGCGCAATTTGTGTGTGCATAATCATGGTTATCACAGAATACGCATGTGTCTGAGCACTAGGTGTGGAACATGGAATTGTTGCTTGAATTTATGATGAATTACTAATTATGTTTTATATGAATTATAAGCCAAGTTGTATGTACATATAACTGATGTGAATATTTTGATATATCTTCAGTTGTGGATGATAATAAGTCATCTGTAGATAATTACTGTTGTCATGTATCTATCTGTGTGATTTATGATTTTTCTTGTACTGTGAGTGTAGTATATAACTGGGTAGTAGAAACTGTTAATCCTTAATAATTCTATTATGTACTTATTACGTAAGGGGTTAATCTGTCTGGGTAGCAGTAGCTTAAGTATGAAAATTAATGTAGCGATAGGCCAATTATCTAAGTAGATACGTTTAATGCTCTTAGAGCATAGAATTAGTATTAATCAAGGTTTTAACCTGAGGGGTTACTGTGCTTACAAGACCTTCTTAGGGTTAATTAGTACTAGACACCATTCTTGAGAAAGAAGCTGTTAAACAAAGTGAGATTTGTCTCCTAGTTCATATGCCTTAACTTGCTTTGTATGATTTTGATTACTTTTGGACTTGCATGTAATTGCGGGTTTATGTGATGACTGTTAAACTTGCCAGTTTAGATTTTTACATTATAGTGTATGAAACCTTATTGCTAAAAACGGAATTTCATTTTATATTGTTATGAGTTATTGATTGACACCCTTATATATACTTCTTTCTTGATTACTATGAGGCAAATAATAAATGATAAAGATATTGTATAAATGTGTGTTGACTGTGTGAAGATTTATTTCTGTGTGGTAAGAATTTTGAGTCTTTCTTTATATTAATTCACATGAATGGAACATACAGAATTTTCATGTCGCACAGATATCATGTTATCCCATAAAGTGTTGGCATGTTCATGTTTTGTTGGATTGGTACTTTAAATTGAATTTACACCATGGTGAACTGAACAGGTAAGTTATGATTACAATAGCTACACCTCAATTGATTTTTCTATTTATGTTGGCTAATTGAATTGACACCTGAGTAAGCATAAAAAGGGGTTCTAACTGACGCATTATAAAACTTTAGTGTGCAAGTATGGAAGTATCACATTGATGACATAATTGGGCTATTGAAAGTTGATTGTATATAAGCATTGATTGCCACATCTAATGAATATATTGGTTACCCACATTTAACATCGGTCACATGTAAGTTTTAGCTGCATGATTCGATTTTCCTGCTGCATGAAATTATAACTAAAATTGCTGAACATTGCATGATGCTCAATCAGTGATTAAAAATTGTTTTATGTATATGTACTGTTAAAGTAATGTCAGAATTACACTTGGTCTCCTTGATTAGTTAAAGTGAACTGAAGGAAGGTATGTTAAATTAGAAACTCTGTACCTGGTGTATACGTTGTTCAAGATTGTTTTGCACTTTTGGTTTTTGTCATAAAATGAATAATCAAGTGATGTGCATTATTCCTCATTATACTGCACTATGTTTGAGCAGGAAAGAAAACTCCTTTTTTTAGTTTATTGTTTTGATTAGGCTGCATGTGTGTTCAAACTTTAAATCTAATACTAATATGAACCTCTTTTACCTTCTGTTCTCATTTGTTTTGTATATGCCATACTATTTAATGTTAATGCGAAATTTTGTTGTACCTACATGGTTTCTTGAACATTTAATATAAGAACCGAGCGCCTAATGTAAGAGTTGAAGTTAGCTTGGACATCATGATCTTGTATAAATTGTTGCTTAGTTGATATGCCTCTCAATATGCAATTTAAATACGCTGTTATGGACCCTAGGCTTAAAAGTTTGCGAATTGTTTTGTGTACTGCATGATATACTAGGGCTATGTTCTTATTGACTAGATGTACTACTGCTTGCATGAAGGTGATTAACCATTTTTTTAAAGAATGAGATTTGGTGTTTGCAGGCATGAGATATTGTGATGTAATTTCTACTTGTCTTTTTTTTTTTTTTTTTTTTACTGCTGAATGAACTGTAACTAGAATTTTGAATGGGACTATTGTGAACTTGATTTATGAACACTTGGTCTATTTGGTGGGTTGTGTTTGGTGTCTGTTTCAAATTGTAATATGTGTCTATGATTTGAAAGTGATAGGTATGAAAGGTAGGATAGAAGTTTTATGATTCTGTTCGTGTAAGATTTAGAATGGAATATGTTCTGTTTTACTGCTTAATTTCTTTGATTAGTGAATTAATCCGTGTCATTGGCAATGATTAGGTAAGAGATAATGGCAATTCTAAATGGTAACATGTGCATTGTGCCGGAGAAACAGTTGTGATTAGAAATTTTAGATAATTAACCTAATAATGGTACAGGTAATAGGAGGTAATACTATTTAGTTGAACCCCTGCATTCTTAAGAATTTTGATGTAAGCTGTTAACTTGTTGATTGCATTTGTGTGAAAACCTTTAAATTCTTGATCAGTAGACTAAATAGTATAGTGTGACATGAAGGGTAAGGGATAATAAAGAGATTGTGAGAAGCCATTGCCTATTGTATGTTTTATTTAATTTGTTAAAATCCTGAATTGGGTGATTAGATGGATTATCACTTAGACTTATGCTAGTATCAATAAATAAAATTTATGAAATAAAGAAGTATTTTGCAAATGGAATTTGTTTAGTGGTCTATTAATTATGCCCTAAAACAGTGAGCCTAATAACCGTTTTTTATAGCTGGAATTGTTGGGTTTAGTAAGGTTTTCGTGTCCATCTTACTTGTGTATAGTAAAAAAAAAAAGAATTTAGGAAATTGTTGTATCATGGTTAAGCGTTAGACTTAGACAGATCTTGGAATAGTAAGATGAAGTTTGGGGACAAACTTCAAAATAAGTTGGGGAGAGTGTAACATCCCACGTAATTAAGAAATATAGTTATCTTGATTTGAAGATCATGGATACTGCCATGGAATATGAGTACCTATTTTATGCATGTGAGATCCTAGTTAAGAGTATAGGAATAATTAAATTAAAATACAAGGAAAGCATAACACTACTAAAATTTATTTGAGTGTTTCTAATAAATATGTGACTAATTGTATGCGTGACACCTAACCCCCCCTATACTACCTGCATGCTCGACACTTGTCCTCACCATCTCATTGCATGAACGCCACCTAGCAACTTGGGGATACTGGAAATTTCACACTTCAAGCCGCGGCCAGGTCCTTGTATGGTCATGGACTCCATTTGATTAGGTAGAAAGCTGAACCCCTTGGTCCCTGTGCGCGTGTTCTGACCTTGAAGCAGACTGCAAGTCTGCTTTGCCCATTCCTCTCATCATTTGCGTACAGAACTAGAGAAAGCAATCTGAATTGCTGGTGACCGATCAGCCTTCAAGCATGCACACCTTGTGTCACACCAGATGTCCCTCTTCCTTTCTGCATGACCGCCACCTTCCCTCCCTATCTCTTGCATGTGCGCCACCTTGCAACACCCTTGGAACATGTGGATGCTTCCTCCTTCTATACATAGAAGCCAGGATCCTCTCTTGATCAAAGCTTCTTCCCCTCTCATTGCAACCGCAGACCGTTAGCCAAGGGAGACTAGGTTCATATCTTCTTCCCATTCTATCTCACCAACAGTGCTTCCATGGAATGGGACAAACCGCTTTAACATATCTTCCTCCCCCTCCTTGTGTTCGGCCAAGCTCCCTCTTTCCCTATAAGACTGCACTTCTCCTTGTGTTAAAGAAAGACCAAATCCTACGTATTGTCCTCCAAGCACCTCAAGGGAAGTATAACCCACTGCCACATCTGTCTTCCTTCATGGCCGTAGGCACCTTGAGAGGAGGCAAAAGAATTGCAAGTTCTACTCTTCCTCTTATTTCTCTAAACCGTGATGCTCACTGGAGAAGGACCAGCATGCTAGCTTCCATCTTCTCCACTCGCTGGGCGGCCGAATGCAGCAGCCAAGGGGACTGCACACTAGCTTGCCATCCACCTCCTCAACCGCAACCTCAAGGAGAATTTTCAAGGAGAGTTAAGGGTGTATCTGTTTCATCTTCATCTTTCTCTGTACCGTAGGCACTTAAAGAGGCAACAAGATATCGAGCCACTCATCCTTTCCCTCTAATACGGTTGTGTATCCTTGAGCAAGCAGTGCGGAATTTTCCTTAATTCCATGCCTCTTCTTCGTTCATCTGATTTGTCAAAGATGTCCACTGCATGCAGAGTGAAATCTCAGCATACATCCAATATCTTCTCCTCCTGTTCGGTCAAAGGCCCTCCTTTAAGGAGGTGAGGTATTTGCTCCTTCCTTGTCCAGCACATTTTGAGGCCATTCTGATTGGGTTCTCCTCCCATCGCATACATATGTTCTGATTTTAATCTAGCTTCTTCTCTTTTCATGTTATCCCAAACACGAATCATGGAGCATAGGAAGGGCATGGGCTGTTTCTCCTGGTGAGCACTGTCTTCTAGCGGGTTTGAGAGTTTTTGTACACATGCATGAAGCCATGTAGCAGCCAAGTAGGAGACTACTCTCTTCTCTCTTTGTTCGGCCCTGCATGCAGAAATCAAGGAGCGTGAAGCCAAACAAATTTCTTCCCCCTTTCTTGTTCAGCCGTGGACCAACACCATGAAGTTTGGAACCAAACCCAACCTTGTTTTTCTGCCTTCTTCGTGCACTGTCCATCCCAGTCTAGGAGGAAAGTGATGGGAGTGCTCCTTGCTTGGTTGTGGTCTTAGGTGCGCATGTGAGCCTGTAAGTTGAGCTTCTAACTTCTTTTCCACTCCTCACTGTTTCGGCTGACACATAAGTCTTAGGGAACAAAATCTATTTGTGGTAATCCTTTTCTCTCTAAGTCAGTTTTAAACCGTGAGCCTTGCTGGGAGAAAAAAAAAATTCCACGTTCAAGCTTCCATCTTTCCTCTATGTCATTCTACCGAGCTTCAACCAGAGAAGGATGAGGTTCTACCTCTTCCCGTTCTCCCTGCTCCTCCTCTTGTGTTCGGTTGAGAACTTCCATTCAAGGAGGTGATGTATTCTTTTCTTCCATTTCTCAAATCTGCTTGAGTTGGTCAGATTGAAGGTTCCTCTGCAGGTGTTTAATTTGGTACTGAGTTAGCAAATTCTTTTACCCTGTATGCAGCCGTGGAGTTGAACCTGAAAGCGTTGGAGAGGGAGCATGCTATTCCTCCATTAAGCCGCTAGTTTTGTGTACTTCTAGAAGGTAAGAGCTGAACCTACACTCCTACTCCACTCCATTGCTTCGGTTAAGGGGATGGCTTGATTTGTGAATTTCTCCTCTCTTTCCCTACACTGTTCGATCACAGCATGTGTGTTTAGAGATTGTAAACTTCCTTCTATCCGCTTCTTCCCTTTCTGTTCGGCCAACATAAGTGTCCTAGGAAACCGGTTTTTGTCATCTCTTCCTTTACTGCTCATCCTTTGAACTGTTGGTAGTCTGTATATACATATATAGGCTGTAGTATCTAACTTTGTTGAATTCAAGTAATGGGACAGCTTGTATTTTAGCACACCATAAAGTGTAATGTTGGATATGTGAATAAAAGTCATGAACCTTATGCCTGCTAGCCAAACAGATTTCTGAGTATATAAATAGATCTTAGATGAGAATATTGGACTATTTTTGTAGGGTGGTATCGCACTCCTAACCCTGTGTATATTAAATTGAATTCAAAACATGCTTTGGGCCACACTCTAGCGCACACATGTCATAGGGAAGTTGTTATAAATAAAATATATAAGAGGCATGCTGTGGTACCTTCTAAACCTTGTAGAAATGGCCATTTAAATGTTAAATAAGTAGCACCTAATTTAATAGGCAGGACCGAATTGGTTTACATGTATGAAGCCTTGGAGATGTTGTTTTGTTAGCAATTGTTGGAATAAAAATGTATGCAGTAAACTATTAGTCTTGAATGCTTGCTAAATCAAATAAAACACAAGAATGGGTATTATGGATATGACTTGGGAATTATGGGATTAATATGGACCCAATTCTGATTCGTCACACATGTATTTAGGTGCACGTAGCCCTTATAGAGTGAGGCGAATCTTGGTGCTGTTGCTTATTGCTTGGGCGCAAGGTAAGTGTCAGGCGATATTACCTAATGTGACTATTGACTACTGGTATAAAATTGTGACATGATGCTCCATATTCCGTAAAAGTATTATGTTCCATTATGATGAAAGGAAACTGCCAAAAATGTGCCGTGATGGCTATATGATTATGAGGTAAAGACGTTATGTGGCAGCATAACGCATATGAAAAGTATATGTGCCGTGATGGCTATATGAAAGGTATATAAGCATGCATCTTACATCATACCGCATTTTTACGCTTTGTGTGTGAAAGCATAGCATGACATGCATGTATCAAGATCATATAGGCCTTGTTTTAGAATAGTTATGTACAGGACCATGTGTTTGAGCAAGCATCATATAGGCATCCCCAAGGTACCGGGGTATGGGACACTTGGCATCAGTCCGCATAGGCCCACAGTTGGAATCCACATGGAGCTCAGGTGCCAAGGGATATTTGATTCCACTGTGAAGTGCGCGCACGACGGTGCTAAAAGCGCAAAGGAAAGGCGTTATATACGCAATGTATATGAATATGATGAAAAGGAAAGGCGTTATATGCGCAATATATATGAATATGATGAAAAGGAAAAAGGAAAAGGAACAAGGATATGTTGAAGTGACTGTTTATGATTTTGTGCCTAGTTAATACTGTTATATTATTGGTTTTGTTGCCACACTACTGGGATTATTCTCACCCCTTTGGGGCTGCTATTTTCATAAAATGGCAGGAAAAAGGAAAGCACACTTGAAGACGTGAGTATATGGATGCATACTGTTGATTAATGCTGACTGGACTTTGGCTGTTGCTGTTTAATTGCTGGATGACTGTATGATCTTATATATGTTGAGAACTTTGATGATTGATGAAGTTATTACTTGAACTTTAGGAACAGTGGCTGTTTTGGAAACATTGCGAAAAGAATTTTTGAACGATTTACTAGGTGCTGAATTTTAACAGTTTTACCGGTACTTTACGGGTCATGTTTCAAGGGGCAAATGAACTCCGTTTTACTATTATTTTATATGCACGCGAAGCCCCGGGAATGTAATTTCAAACTGTGCAGGTTTCATCTTTATACGAAATTTTTACAACTTTTTATAAGCTTCGCCTTACAGCCTGTTTCCAGAAAACGGACAGGATCCACAAGCGTTTTACGTGTCCTGTTCCGCAGGGCTATTCACCTCCGAATCGCGCATAATTTATATGTACGCGATGCCCCGGATGTCTAGTTTTTCAGAAGCTTGGAATATTTTTTATCGCATCTAAATCCGATTTTATACAGATTTTACAAGACAGCAAGGTTTTCTGAAAAGCGCAGAAAATTCAGCAAAGGGTTTTATCAATGAAATTTTCTATGTTTGATAAACGATTTCGTTTTTCTCAAATTGTTTCTATAAGAATCAAATCTGGATTTTTTTCAAGTTTCCAAATTAAATGATATTTGATAATAAATATATTGTTATGAGTTTCGTACCGCTGCGACTCTAATACGATTTAGCAAACAACCCTCTTGGATGCATACAAGAGTGGGTGTTACAATAACAGATAATCATAACATTAAATCAACCATACATAAATTCATCCTTGAGTTCCATTGAAATCCCACTACAAGACTAAGACCTAAGGAACTTAGAAATTTCAGAGAGAAAGTATCAGATTAGGATAATATATCAAGTGTGAAGGCCCCTTGCTTTTTTATAGTTTACAAGTTCAAAACTGAAATAACATCCAGAAACTGACATGGGCGCTAAAACGCTCATTGATGGACGTTTTAGCGCTCAACTTGACGGATGCCTAACCGCTTTTAACTGTCCTCAGCGCTAAAACGCTTGACTTGACCGTTTTAGCACTCGAGACCCGCATCTTTTTGAACAGCAGAGCGCTAAAACATTTGCTTTGGACGTTTTAGCGCTTGGCACCGCTAAAACTCTTGACTTTGGGCATTTTAGCGCTCAGCACCAGCACTTTTGGGCTTCCTTTTGCAGCAGTGCGCTAAAATGCTTGATGTAACACCCCGTGTATACCCGGAATATTAACATTACATCGTATTAAGCGATGCTTAATTAAAAATGCTGAATATTCTTTTTCTTTTCAATTATGACGTCATTATCAATTACCAACTTGATTACTTAATCAATTTCATAAAAACCAATGCCTGTATGTAAATTGCAAGACAACTAACTGAAATACCTCATGACATAAAGATAAGTGTGTATCTAAAATCACGGATCTACATCACGTAGTCCGGACAATATCCTGATACATTATTACAACATCAAATAAAACTAAGACATAACAAGTCTTGTAACCAAAAAAAAAAAAAAGACATAACAAGTCTACGTGGCATGGACAAACCCCATGCTCACCAAATAAACAACATAGCCATCCAAGTCTCAACATAAAACTCCATAAACATAAATGAAGTTAATAGCACATCATCATCAGGCACAATCAGCATATAAATCAACACTATCTAACTCATCTCTGGCCTCCTGCCACCTGAGGCCTTAACATTACCTGAACCTGAAATAAGCGTCCCCAAACATGGGGTGAGATCTCTAATCAAAGAAATCTCAGTAAGATAAGGGGTCCTCAAGGATCTTCCACCCCAAGCTCACTTACATGTGCAATATAAGTTCTAAAAATAGTAATACAATATAAGTTCCAAAACTATGTAGTGCAACAGATATTTATGACATGTGTGTTTATCGTTATCTACTGGCCAGAGAAATGCAGGAATACGTCTATACCCACATGAGTACAAGGAACACCGCTTGCACCTCACCCACAGCCTCACCATCTTGTATGTACTACATACTCAGGCTTACCGTATAAGTGGACATCACATGCATATCATAAAAGCACATTGCATATAATAGCTCAACAGCATTTCCAAAACATCAAAGCATGTAACACAGCATGCATATAACCATATCCCCATGGGACATGGTGGAACCACAACATGGCTAAACCGAGGACACGAAAGCTTACCTATTAAGCTAGCTATCCAAGCCATAAGCTCAAAGTCCACACAAAGCAGTATCACAATCTGTTATGGACCATTAACATATCAATAAACATGCATCTCAAGCATACAATATAAAGACAACACCTTTCCTTTACGTTTTACGGCTTAAGGCTTCTAACAAAGCCACAAGCCCTTAATCACATGATTCTGACTTAGTCCATTAATTACAGAAGTTCAACTTCCTTAATCTAGGGTCCACAAACCCCCAATAGCCTACTGTATGAACAGTAAAGCTATTGTTCTTCGAAATCCCAGAATATCTGGATATTCCTCGGGGCATATACGAATATGCAATATCCGGATATCACACTGACCATATCTGGATATTCAATATCCGGATATCCAGATCCCTATATCTGGATATCGATATCCGGATCCCTATATCTGGATATCGATATCCGGATCCCTATATCTGGATATCGATATCCGGATACCTGTTTGACAAATATCCGGATATTTCACGACAGAATGCAGTTCTGCATTTTCGTGAAGATATCCTTCCAAGGTTGGGTTTTTACCGATTAAAGTCCCTAAAGCATGCATTTCTATGTGTGTTTGACATTACACAACGTTAAGTTATCATCTTTTAGCCTTTACATGCATCAAGGTTCCATTTTTAACTAAGAAAACTCAAGTTCAAAGGTGGTGATCATACCACAAACCAAAACAGAGGTAGTTGATGCTCTTGGAGCTCTCTCAACTGCTCCAAAACTCAGGTCATACAAGGTGCACGAAAATGATGTGAAAGGTTGATCCTTTAACACCAAAGGTCACCACTTGGACCACCAAAATCCAAGACAAAGCTCCCTTCAACTCAAAACCACCAAGAACAGAAACTCAGCCCACAAGACACACCTCCCACAGCCTCTACACTCAGAAAAGAAGCCCACCTCACACTCACAACACTAGACCTAAGTGTTTACAAGCTCAAAGATGCAAGGAAACAAGTAAAGGTGATCACTTGGCCAAGAAAATGGTGAAGAGAGGCTAAGAACTCCAAACACAGCTAACCAGCACCAACACTCACACAGGAAAATTCTGTTTTCTAGGGCAATGTGCCCTTAACATGAGTATATATAGCCACAATCCACTAAAACGCGCAGTATTAACTTTAATTGCTACGCTTAGCATTTTGATCCCAAACTTTGGAATCTTAACCTACTCATTTTTCTACGATTTTTCATATTTTTATTTTATTTTTCGAACCACTTTTCCAGTACGCACTTTTCCATAGCGAGTATCAGTTCTGGCATCAGATCTCATTATTGTAATATCCCACATAATTAGTAAAATACATAAGTGTATAATGATTTAGATGCATGTGTAGAATTCGAATTGTTGGTTCATGTTTGGTGGCTTGCGAATTACATGACCTTTACCCTAGGATGGGACTAAAGTAAGTTAGTGAAGTATTTGAATTAAATGATAGGAGAGTACATATGTAGGCATGTGAACTTTCATTAAAATCATATGAGTAATTTTGATTGTGTGTTATAAGGCTTTGGTGTTTAAAGGGCTTGGGAAGTGGGCTAGTGTGTGGACTTGTCACCTTTAGACTTGTGTTGTTGGGTTTTTCTTGTGGTGGCCGATGGCCCAAATGGTCCTTGGATCAATCTAGTTCAGCCCAAGGTTGTATCCACTCTTATCTCCCTTAAGCTTTGTCCTACAAGGGTGTCTTGTGTATCAAGGAACTTCCACATGGCAAGAGCTATCCTTTCCCACTCATTCATGCGCATAAGAAGTAGATAAGACTCAGAAAATCTTCCAACTTAACCCTTGCATGACCGCCACCTCACCTCCAAGCATGTGCACCATTTGACTTCAACTTCATTGCATGGAAGACACTTGTACTCCTTAGCCTTCTTTTGGGCTGCATACTCCTCATCATGGGCGCACAAGGGAGGTCTCAAATCAGATTTTTATGACACAAAATCTGCATAGCTTGTTGACCAAGAGACCAACCTTGCATGTGCACAAGGTGGCAACTTCTCCCTTCCACCTCCTTGCATGCGCCTAGAGTGTGCAAGAAGCAAGCTCATTGCTTGTTTTGACCAAACTTGCAGCCCCACTTCCACAAGAAATCAGAATTTGTCATGATGTTTCATCATTCCAACCTTTCCTCCCTCTTCTTTAAACTTGAGCGCACCAAAGGGGGGGCTGTCCTCACTTTACAAGTGCAGCCAACTCTCTTCTACTTCCCTCACTTCTCTAGCCATGCATTGTAGGAACTATAGGAGAAAGAAAGACTTTGGTAACTCATCTTCCCTCACACTCTCAAATCGTGGCCTAAACACCAAGTAAGTGCAAGCTTTTTCTTCTCTTTTCCCTCACTGTCCAGCCGAGTTTCTCACCTTTAGAAGTCTGCCCAGATTGTTCATCTCACCTTTGTGTGCGCATAGACCATCCTATAGGAAGGGTGAACGTGTTGTTGGGTGGAACTTGAAGGTGTGGTGTGCAATCTTTGATCAACTAGGGTGTGCTTCAAGAGGTAAGCTTAGAACTTAGACTTCTTTCCTTTTGTGTAACCATGTGTGTGCTTGAGATGTCTTTTATTTTGTGAACTCTCCTTGATTCTGCCTTGCTATGTTGTGGAATCTTGAATGAGCATGGTAAAGATATAATAGTGGAGCTACTTGATGATAACTTGTGTGCTTTCGTTATTGCGTGAGACCTTCTCTAAGCCTTATAGCACATTGCATGACATAATGAGGATATGGAATGAAAGTCTCATGGTTATGCTTGATTTGATGTCACTGTTTCTGTGTGAAAGTGTCACTGTTTTGAGGATAAACATGCCACTGTATCTGTTTGAAAGGATCACCATTTTGATGCCACTGTTTCTGCACAAAATGCTCACTGTTTTAGTGCCTCACATGCCACTATTTCTGCACAAAAATGCTCACTGTTTTGGAACATAATATGTCACTATTTTTGCATAAAAAGGTCACCATCTTGATGTTCAAATACTACTCTTTATGCCACTGTATTGATGTTCAAATACTCCTATTTATGCCACTGTTTGATGTTCAAAAATCACTACTTATGTCATTGTTTTGATGTTCAAATGCTACCATTCATGCCACTGTTTTGATGTGCAAATACCACTACTTATGTCACTATTTTGAGGTTCAAATGCCACTGTTTATGTCACCGTTTTGATGTTCAAATGTCACTGATTATGTCACTGTTTTGACGCTCAAATGCCACTGTTTCTGCCACTGTTTGATGCCACTATTTCTGTTTGAAAATGGCCACTGTTTGCTGCTGTAAGGTGTTACCATTTTTCTGCTGTAAAACGACACTTTTTCTGCCCACTGTTTTAAGGAAAACGTCACTGTTTTCTGCTCACTGTTTTTAAAGAACAACTCACTGTTTTCTGCTCACTGTTTTAAGGACAAACGTCACTGTTTTCTGCTGTAGAACAACACTGTCACTGTTCACTGTTTTAAGAACAACGTCACTGTTTTCTGCTCATTGTTTTAAGAACAAACGTCACTGTTTTCTGCTGTAAAACGCTACTGTATGCTCACTGTTTCTGCTGTAAAATGCTGCTGTATGCTCCCTGTTTCTGCTGTAAAACGTCGCTGTAAATGATTGTTTGTAATTGATTTAGGTGCGCGTAAGAAGTGAGATAGTTCGCTGCTGTTTGGTATTATTTAAGGCACGCAAGTTAAGTGTCAGGCGATATTACCTAATGTGACTATTGACTACTGGTATAAAGTTGTGACATGATGCTCCATACTCCGTAACGGTATTATGTTCCTTATGATGAAAGAAAACTGCCAAGAATGTGCCTTGATGGCTATATGATTATGAGGTAAAGTTGTTATGTGGCAGCATAACGTATATGACAAGTATATAAGCATGCACCTTACATCATACCGCATTTATTTTTACGCTTTGTGTGTGAAAGCATAGCATGGCATGCATGTACCAAGATCATATAAGCCTTGCATTTTAGAATAGTTATGTACAGGACCATGTGTTTGAGCAAGCATCATATAGGCATCCCTAAGGTACCAGGGTATGGGACACTTGGCATCAGTCCGCATAGGCCCACAGTTGGAATCCACCGAGCTCAGGTGCCATGTATATGATGTCCACTGTGAAGTGCGCGCACGACGGTGCTAAAAGCGCAAAGGAAAGGCGTTATATACGCAATATATATATATGATGAAAAGGAAAAAGGAAAAGGAACAAGGATATGTTGAAGTGACTGTTTATGATTTTTGTGCCTAGTTAATACTGTTATATTATTGGTTTTGTTGCCACACTACTGGGATTATTCTCACCCCTTTGGGGCTGCTATTTTCCTAAATGGCAGGAGGACGTAAAAGCATTTGAAGGCGTGATGTTTGCCGTTGCTTGCTGATGCATGGACTTTCACTGTTACTGTGTGATTGATTGGATGGCTGTAATGCTTAATATTTTGGTACCCTTGGATGACTGTAGACTTTATCATCTTCTATTTTGCTTTGATCTTTTATGAACAGCGGCTATTTTGGGAAAACGTTTGCGAAAGGAATTTTTGGATGTCTTAAGTGCTGAATTTTTAACAGTGCACCTTACGGGTGGTGTTTTTATGAGCAAACGAACTCCGATTTACTATTATTTTATATGCACGCGAAGCCCCCAACGTGCTCTTTCTAAATCACTTGAAATATTTTTTATCTTCCAAACAGAGGTGATAAGAATTTTGAAACGCTTTACGGAATTGCATTTAGAATAAGAATCTCTGTTAGCTTAAGTGACGTTAAAGACTCTAATTCCGCTTAGCAAACGACTCTCTTGGATGCATACAATGGAGGGCGTTACACTAATTGGTATCAGAGCAGTTTGATCCATGGATTTGCTTGTGATTGATTGAATTGATTGTTGATTGTGTTTATCTGCTGATTGACTGTCTAAATATGCTATAGTTGTTTGAATATATATTAACTAGTGTAGTTAGATTGTTAAGACCGTTCTGTGATAAGACACGGATGCATAGTTAACTTATCCGAATTGAACTCGAGTACCTACTTGGGACTGCTGCCATAAATAACTTGCAGTGAGCCTGATCAACTCATTTCATGATATTGTGAGTGCAGAATCATGGCAGGTAGTCGCGGTTCAACTCGGGAAAGGTCTGGCGATGCGGAAGAGGATCTTATCACTACCATTGGGGGACTGGCAACATTCATTTAGAATATGAGCCAAGAATGGCGCGACCATAGGCAACAGAACCAGAACCAACCCCCACTGCATGACAATGCAGAAGAAATTGCCCGTCGGAGGTTGAAAGACTTCCGCAACTTTCAACCACCTACCTTTGAGGGTGAAGACAACCCTGAGGCTGCAGCGAAGTGGTTGCAAATGATCGAGCATATATTCGAACGCATGGCATGCCCGGAAGCTCAGAAGACCGATTATGCATCATACCAGCTGATGGGAGAAGCTCTAACCTGGTGGACCGGTGCGAGGGCTCTGCTGAGAGCTCAGGACGTTGAACTGACGTGGGCCGTGTTCAGACAAGTCTTTTTGGATAAGTATTTTCCTAAAGCAATGAGAAGAATGAAGCACACTGAACTACTGTCACTCAGGCAGGACAACATGACGGTCAATGAGTACATTGCAAAATTTGGGCAACTGATCGAGTACGCCAACTTTGATCGGAATATCTATGATGAGGAATGGCAGGTGGAGAAATTCGAAAGCGGATTACATCCAGAAATCCGTAAGCTCATATTGACGACGGTTAATCGTACACTTCCGGAGCTCATCAATCAGAGTCGACAGGCAGAAGGAATCATCAACGAGGCCAAGAATTTGAATAAGCAACCAACACAATTCCACGGAGGAAACAGAGCAGGCAGATTCTTCAGGACGACACCTGGTAGGGGTCGAGGCAGAGGTCCGCAGTTGCAGGCGCGGCCTGGAAATTTTAAGAGAAGCAATGCTGTCGGTCAATCATCGACTGGACGTCAGGGTGCGAATGCTTGTGTTACGTGTGGTAAGAACCACTTTGGAGTTTGTCGCAAGAGCAACAATGCATGTTTCAGATGTGGCCAGCAAGGACATTTTGCTTATGAATGCCCCCGGAACGCTAATCCACAGCCTACGCAAGCACGGGTGTTCACACTGGATGCGAATGAAGCGCAGAAATATCCCAACTTGATCAAAGGTAATGTCACTTTAAATGGTCACCCAATTTCTGTTATCTTTGATTCTGGAGCGTCTGGCTCTTTTATGGCAAAGCACACTGCTATGAGAATAGGCATCACCCCAACCCCGTTACCTTATGAGTTACACATCAGTACCCCTACTGGAGGATCGTGCACAGCCTCAGAGATCTGCAGAGGTGTTATTTTGCAGTATGAAGGGAACACGTATACAGTAAACTTGGTGGTCCTACCGGTATTCAATTTCAATGTGATTATCGGTATGGACTGGTTGACGGAAAACGGGATAACGTTGGACTGTCGAGCGGGGAAAGTCGTTGTTCCTGCGAAAGATGGTAATTTTCAACCTTTTTCTCTCATTTCTTTATTACAAGTTAGAAAAGAGCTCCTCAAGGGAGCAGCAGGGTATCTTTTGTCGATCGAGGCTGAGACCTCGGTTGACAATCAAATTCATAATGTACCTGTAGTTAGAGAATTCGAGGAGGTATTCCCGGATGAAATACCTCGATTGCCTCCTCATAGGGAAATAGAATTTTCCATCGAACTTGTTCCCGGAGTTGGACCAATCTCCATTGCTCCGTATCGCATGGCACCTTTGGAACTTCGAGAGTTGAAGAAGCAGATAGAAGAACTGTTGGCAAAGGAATTCATCAGACCGAGTACCTCTCCATGGGGTGCTCCAGCCATCTTGATTAAGAAGAAGGATGGTAGTCTACGTCTGTGTGTAGATTACCGACAGCTGAACAAAGTTACGGTGAAGAATAAGTATCCGCTACCAAGGATCGACGATTTGATGGACCAGCTGAGAGGAGCCAGAGTCTTTTCCAAGATAGATTTACGATCGGGATACCATTAGATCCGGGTCAAACCGGAGGATATTCCGAAAACAGCTTTTAGAACTCGTTATGGGCACTACGAATATCAGGTGATTCCTTTCGGACTCACGAATGCCCCAGTGGTATTCATGGACTACATGAACCGCATCTTCCGCCCCTTTCTTGATCAGTTTGTTATTGTGTTTATCGATGATATTCTGATTTACTCTGCTAATGAAGAGCTGCATGCGGAACATTTGAAGATTGTCTTGCAAATATTGAAGGAGAAGCAGTTGTACGCGAAGTGGTCGAAGTGCGAGTTTTGGCTTAAAGAGGTCCAGTTTCTGGGCCATGTCATTTCAACAGAAGGTATTGCTGTGGACCCCAGCAAGGTTGAAGCTGTCATGAATTGGGAACGACCCAAGACTGTCACTGAAGTATGGAGTTTCTTAGGTCTTGCTGGATATTATCGAAGGTTTATCCAGAATTTCTCTCAGATAGTGCAACCCCTTACCCGTCTCACTCGGAAGGATAAGCCTTTTGAGTGGACTGAAGCTTGTGAAGAGTGTTTCATGGAATTAAAGAGCAGGTTAACAAGTGCTCCAGTACTCACGATTCCGGATCCTACCCGAAAGTTCGAAGTATACTGTGATGCGTCGCTGAAAGGACTTGGATGCGTGTTGATGCAGGATCGTATGGCGGTAGCTTATGCTTCTCGACAACTAAAGCCTCACGAAGAAAATTATCCTACTCATGATTTGGAGTTAGCAGCTTTAGTGTTCGCACTTAAAATCTGGAGGCACCACTTGTATGGTTCGCAGTTCGACGTGTTCAGCGATCACAAGAGTCTGAAGTACTTGTTCGATCAGAAGGAGCTGAATATGCGGCAACGACGGTGGATGGAATTTCTGAAGGACTATGAGTTTGAACTTAAATACCACCCAGGAAAGGCAAACGTGGTAGCTGACGCTCTGAGTAGGAAGACACTGCACACTGCAACTCTGATGATGGAAGAACTGAAATTGTTTGAGGCCTTTCGAGACTTGAATTTATCTGTAGACGAGAGAGGGCATAGCATAAGATTGGGAAATATAAAGGTGGAGAATGAGTTGCTCAGTAGAATTAAGGAGGCTCAGAGAGATGAAGAGTTAGTCCGTGAATTGGTTGGCAACCAAGATGTAGTAAGGGACGAGAATGATATTTTGAGATTCCAAGGCCGGTTAGTTGTGCCGAATGAAGAGTTGAAGCAAGAAGTTTTGCAGGAGGCTCATAAGGGTAAGTATTCCGTTCATCCTGGATCCACGAAGATGTACCATGATTTGAAGACCTCGTTTTGGTGGCCGGGTATGAAGCGTGATATTGCTGAGTATGTATCCCGATGTCTAACTTGTCAGAAGGTGAAGTACGAACATCAGAAACCGTCGGGACTCCTTCAACCCTTGGAGATTCCCGAGTGGAAGTGGGACAGTATCGCGATGGATTTTGTAGTTGGACTTCCTCGGACGCGAGAAGGATATGATGCTATCTGGGTGATTGTTGATCGTTTAACGAAGTCAGCTCATTTCTTGTGTGTTAGAACCACATATAATACAGAGAGGCTTGCCAGAATTTACCTGCAGGAGATTGTGAAGCTGCACGGAGTTCCTACTAGTATTGTCAGTGATCGTGATCCCAAGTTTACCTCTAAGTTCTGGGAGTCTTTTCAAAGGGCTTTAGGGACCCACTTGAGATTGAGTACTGCTTACCACCCGCAGACCGATG
>JAVKPL010006369.1:0-26290 GCA_032173675.1 Gastrolobium villosum
GGCTGTGCACCTGGTGCCCAACGAGATGCCCCGGAGGCTTGACTTGGTGCCCCATGAGGTGCGCCTGGTGCACCTTATGCTTGACTCGGTGCCTGACGAGATGCGCCTGATGTTTGACTGGTGTCGGACGAGGTGCACCCGTGCCTCGCGCGGTGCACCCGATGATAGACTACACTAAAAATTGACCAAAACAAATGCAGAAACACTATCAAATAAGTTGGAGGAACTCAAAAATCGTGGGAGCATGCATATTCAGATCAATGAAAAAATTCTCCATGAAATCTAATGAACCTTGGAGGGGATGTTGGATATATTTAAGTATGGACGCCTGCAAAAAAACCCAGCTTAAAATTCAATGCCGGGGTATGCTTTTCCATTTTTTCGGATTTTCTCAATTTTCACTTGTTCAGGGATTGATAAAAAATATTCCAGGTGCCGAAAAAGTGGTCAAAACGATGGAATTTGGCAAAAATGGGGTGGAGGTAATGATTCTCTGGTTAGTCTTTGATCGGATGGCCACCCTCTATAAATTGGGCCTTCTTCTTCCTCGCAAAAAAGGAGTCTACTTGTTCAAAATTGGCAAATGCATATAAGCCTATTATATGGGGGAGGAGGCATAGGCTCCAAAATTTCACTAAAATCAATCCTTCCATGAAATCCAATGAAACTTGGAGAGGATGTTGGATAAATTTAAGCATGGATGTTTACAAAAAATCAGATCAAAATTCAATGTCTAGGTACGATTTTCTATATTTTCGGATTTTCTCAAATTACGCCTCTTGAAAAATTAATATTAAATTAATCCCGTGGAGAAAAATCATGGGACTTTGGGAAGAGTAAGATATGGTTTTTCCAAGCATGCATGCAAAAAATCAGACTGAAATTCAATTTCTAGGTCCGAATTTGTGCAAAACTGGCAACTGCAAATAAGGCTATTATAGGGGGAGCATCTGCCTGCCTTCCTTCTGCATTTGTTTTGGTCAATTTTTAGTGTAGTCTATCATCGGGTGCACCAGAAAGAGCCGCAGTGCACCAGAATGAGCCGGGGTGCACCATGGGCTAGCCGCGGTGCACAAAAATGAGGCGTGGTGGACTACTGGCTAGCCACGGTGCACCAGAATGAGCTGTGGTGCACCCTAGGATAGCCGCGGTGCCCCAGAATGAGCCGTGGTGCACCATGGGCTAGCCGAGGTGCACAAAAATGAGCCGCGGTGCAGCAGAATGAGCCATGGTGCACCCGAATGAGCCGTCGTGCACCATGGGTTAGCCGCGGTGCACCGGAATGAGCCGTGGTGCACCGCAATGAGCCGTGGTGCACCATGGGCTAGCCGCGGTGCACCAGAATGAGCTGCGGTGCACCAGAATGAGTCATGGTGCACCATGGGCTAGCCGCGGTACACCAGAATAAGCTATGGTGCACCAGAATGAGCCGTTGTGCACTATGGGCTAGCCATGGTGTTTAAGAACTTCATAGTTTACTGAATAAACATCATAAATTGAAAAGATTCTCTTACAACTTTGACTAGATGCTGCTGCAGGAAGGGAAGGGATGTTGACAGCTGCAGTCCCAATAAGGTAGAATCATCAAAAGTTTACAAAAGGAATAGAACATTTTATATAAGAATGAATTAAAATAAAAGAGTTGTGAAATAATAATAATATATATCATGCTGCATTGCTGGCAATATGTGGGTACTCTTACCTTTTTTTTTGAGGGGATTGTTGATTTCTTCTTTGTTTGTTCTATAGTCTATACTAAAACATCACTTGTCATAATTAAGCTAAAACAAAACACCAAAACATTTTAATTCAACTTTAAAATATACCAGTTCCGCAACTGCATGTGTATTAGTCTTAGAATATTATTATACCTAACATATATGAACATGTGCATAAATTAGTGTAAGTATCACCTCTCTTTCGTTCTGTCACCTATATAATTTGTGAATGCCTTCTATCCCCAAGGACAATTTGTAGGATTTGCTATTGGTGCAAAGGCAGAAGTTGACTGGAACAAGCATGTAAAGAAATACAATAGAAAAATAAGTTAGAATCCAAATAATAAATAAAGTTCTTACAATGCCAAGTTACATTTTATGCTCTGTTAGAAAATGGAGTTCTGCAAATTTCAAAATGTCACCAAAAGGATGAGATAATTGGTTCTAATTTATAACAAACTTAATTTGTTATGAATACAAAATTCCTATGCAGATTACAATTCCACCTTACATGCATTTTGAACAATAAACTGAAAATGATTTGTTAATTTTCTCAAAATCATGCATGACAATAACATAATAACTTGAAGTAGATAACATAAAACTGTTAGTTGCAGTATACTGACCAGCCTTTATCTTCCGATTAATTAATAGTCCAGTGACTCAAGTGAGAGGGAAAAAAGAAAAAAAGAAAAAGAAAAATCCACATTCTGTGTAATTGCCTACAACCTCCCTTAAATTATATGAACCCACAAACTAGCATGAGGCAATGAGGATAAAGTCAGTTTAAGATTGGACATATAAAAAAGTTACAGTACAAATATAACAATAAAAATTACATTGATGTGTAATGTTTATCCTCTTGAAGTATCCACCAAAAGCTTACTCTCTGTAACTGTGTAGAGGTATAATCCTGCAATCACAGTAAACAGATGACATTATTAAAGTTTAATGGGAAAGACGGTAGTCACATGGGCAGCAAGGCAATGATTCAGACATAGTCACAAAAGATAGCCTCAGTTAACTACGTTTGATTTAAGATCACTCCCGTGATTCTTTTAAGATTGGGTCCATACCTTTTATCCCTAAAACTTGCAGTAAATAAATAGCCACTGCCACAGCATGACCCCATCATATAATAGTTGCAGAATAATATGCTTAAGTGGATAAAAAGGATAGCAATATAATTAGAGAATTACTGATTGAGATTGATATAACCCATTAACCCTTGCGCCAATATTTGAAAACATTAATCACGTCATACATAAGGGTCCATATTATCAGAAGATTTTCTATGTGAGATGAATCAATGCACCCAAATGAAAGGCCAAACAAACCCATCCTTATGTTAATTCCTAACTTGCCATGAATTGCATGATTAAAACATTGGATCAAATACATAATTGCCTTGGCACTCTCAACAATTCATTTATTTTAAATGTAGTAACGGCCTAACTCTCGAAATCAAAATGGAACAAAAAAGATGAATTTGCTAAAAGAGAAAAAAAAATATGGATTGAAAAGAAGGGGGAGGGAGCATAAGCCTTCCATAACACCCAAAAAGAATTCTTTCCTTTTGTTAGTTTCCTTTCCATTGAATAAGACATTTCAAATTCAGCTCAATGCAACAAAATTGCTAAAAAAAAATACACAGATTGACACGATTTTCTCAATACCCAGAAATCTAAATACACGGAATTTAAATTTTCCCTCCTAAATAGTTATATTAAAGTTTAAAATCCTCCCAACTATAATTTCACAGCTGTAACACTGTCAGCAGCAAATTTAGATATTATGTGCCTAATAACAAAAAGTAAAATACTAGATTTATTTGACAATGTAGGCTAATCTTGCACAATTTGAACATGTGAAAAGGCAATCGATGCATAACTTCAGTAAGGAGTGGTGTCTACAAAGAAAATCTCAACCAGCTCTGCGGGAGAAACAAGAGATAAACTACATGAAACTAATGTTTATGAATTTTAATGCCTAGAAGATAACCCCAAACGAAGAAAAAACTTGAATAAGAAAGAAATACCTGAATCTACAATAAAAGACCTTAAGCAAAGCCATCTATTATCAATTTCGCTAAGGACTGAGCTCAATTGGGCCTCTGCATCACCTCTATAGTCATGGTTTCTTTTATAAAATTTAAAATTATAAAAGAAATTTCAGATTCTCAGTTACTCACTCCCAAAATGCTAATTCCCAATTCGAAGAGAACGAGCAGCTTAGTGCCTATTAATCGATGGTGAACTTAGGGTTCATGAATCATGAGCTGAAGAGGAGAAGAAATGAAGAGTGAGACTATAGAGAAATGACTTATACGGTGACCTTAGGGTTATTAATCGGATTATTTTAAGGGTTTTAATTTTATTACGTCGTAGGAAAAGTGATTGTGTAATGTTATAGAGATTCGTTTTGCGTGCCATATTTTTTTCTTTTTTTTGTTTTAAATGTGTGGGCCCCACAAAATGTTGTGTGTAGGAAAGTTTGCTGTGTTATGTTAAAGGAGGAAATGAAAACCCTTATTTTAAATAATATAAGTGGTTCAATTTTTCCAACCAATTTAAAATAAACCGATTAATTTGAAAGTGGTTCAAGAAATTGATGCCAAAATTTAAAAGTCCAACATATGATTAGAAATTCATTTATTGTCAACAAAATTAATTTGAACTGAAAGAGATGTGTAATTTACAGAGCTATATGGTGAATAAAAAAAAACCACTCCCCGTTAAACTCGACTAGCGAGTGTGGGGTAGAGCTATATGGTGAATAAACAAGAAAAAAAAACACTTTAGGTATTGGAGAAATTTGGTGCCATGACGTGTTATTACTTTTGAATTCAAAATCAATCCTCATATTCTAAAAATACATATAGAGCAACCCTTCGGCTCTTATGACACAGTTCTCAATCAATTCTAAAAACTAGTATTTGACCAGAGCTACGTGAGTTGATGATCAACAAGCATTGTCGGGCCATCAGAACCAGAAGAAATAGACCCAATCTTTGCTTAGGAAAAAAATTTCTTCATACGTGTGTTATTCCTCAAAGGATCGCATAGAAATCTTCTCCAACAGTAGTGGCCAATCTTCTCCAAGTTGCTTGGTATTTAGCTCCATAGCTACTTTAAAATCTTGCAAAAGAAATTGATTTTGTGAAGTTTTTCGACGGAAAATTGATTCCGTAGAAGATTTTTGACGGAAAATGGATTCCGTCGAAGATTTTTGAAGGAAAATGAATTCCGTCGAAAATGGATGAATAAAATAAATGCAAAAGAAATTGATTTTGTGAAGTTTTTTGACTGGAAATGAATTCCGTCGAAAATGGATGAATAAAATAAATGCAAAAGAAATTTTTTTGTGTTATTTTTCGACGGAAAATGGATTCCGTTGAAAACGGATGAATAAAATAAATGGAAAAAAATTGATTTTGGGAAGTTTTTCGACGAAAAAGGAAATCAGTCGAAGATTTTTGACGGAAAACGAATTCCGTCGAAAAAGGATGATTAAAATAAATTGGAAAATAATTTGATTTTGTAAAGTTTTTCGAAGGAAAATGGATTCCATCGAAAACGGATGAAAAAAAAATGCAAAAGGAATTGATTTTGTCAAGTTTTTCGACGGAAAATGGATTCTGTCGAAGATTTTTGACGGAAAATGAATTCCGTCGAAAATGGATGAATAAAATAAACGCAAAAAAATTAATTTTGTGAAGTTTTTTTTCACGGAAAATGGATTCCGTCGAAAATGGATGAATAAAATAAATGCAAAAGAAATTGATATTGTGAAATTTTTTGATTGAAAACGGATTCCGTCGAAAATGGATGAATAAAATAAATGCAAAAGAAATTGATTTTATGAAGTTTTTCGACGAAAAATGGATTCCGTCGAAGATTTTTGACGGAAAATGAATTCCATCGAAAACGGATGAATAAAATAAATGCAAAAGAAATTGATTTTGTGAAGTTTTTCGACGGAAAACAAATTCCGTCAAAAACGGATGAATAAAATAAATGCAAAAGGAATTAATTTTGTGAAGTTTTTCGACGGAAAATGGATTCCGTAGAACATTTTTTACGGAAAATGGATTCCGTCGAAGATTTTTGACGTAAAATGAATTCCATCGAAAACGGATAAATAAAATAAATGCAAAAGAAATTGATTTTGTTAAGTTTTTCGACGAAAATGGATTCCGTCGAAGATTTTTGACAGAAAAGAATTCCGTCGAAAATGGATGAATAAAATAAATGCAAAAGAAATTGATTTTGTGAAGTTTTTCGACGGAAAATTGATTCCGTCGAAAATAGATGAATAAAATAAATGCAAAAGAAATTGATTTTGTGAAGTTTTTCGACGGAAAATTGATTCCGTAGAAGATTTTTGACGGAAAATGGATTCCGTCGAAGATTTTTGAAGGAAAATGAATTCCGTCGAAAATGGATGAATAAAATAAATGCAAAAGAAATTGATTTTGTGAAGTTTTTTGACGGGAAATGAATTCCGTCGAAAATGGATGAATAAAATAAATGAAAAAAAAATTTTTTGTGTGTTATTTTTCGAAGGAAAATGGATTCAGTTGAAAACGGATGAATAAAATAAATGGAAAAAAATTGATTTTGGGAAGTTTTTCGACGAAAAAGGAAATCAGTCGAAGATTTTTGACGGAAAACGAATTCCGTCGAAAAAGGATGATTAAAATAAATTGGAAAATAATTTGATTTTGTAAAGTTTTTCGAAGGAAAATGGATTCCATCGAAAACGGATGAATAAAATAAATGCAAAAGAAATTGATTTTGTCAAGTTTTTCGACGGAAAATGGATTCGGTCGAAGATTTTTGACGGAAAAAGAATTCCGTCGAAAATGGATGAATAAAATAAACGCAAAAGAAATTAATTTTGTGAAGTTTTTTTCACGGAAAATGGATTCCGTCGAAAATGTATGAATAAAATAAATGCAAAAGAAATTGATATTGTGAAATTTTTTGATTGAAAACGGATTCCGTCGAAAATGGATGAATAAAATAAATGCAAAAGAAATTGATTTTCTGAAGTTTTTCAACGAAAAATGGATTCCGTCGAAGATTTTGGACGGAAAATGAATTCCATCGAAAACGGATGAATAAAATAAATGCAAAAGAAATTGATTTTGTGAAGTTTTTCGACGGAAAATGGATTCCGTCGAAAATAGATGTATAAAATAAATGCAAAAGAAATTGATTTTGTGAAGTTTTTCGACGGAAAATTGATTCCGTAGAAGATTTTTGAAGGAAAATGGATTCCGTCGAAGATTTTTGAAGGAAAATGAATTCCGTCGAAAATGGATGAATAAAATAAATGCAAAAGAAATTGATATTGTGAAATTTTTTGATTGAAAACGGATTCCGTCGGAAATGGATCAATAAAATAAATTGAAAAGAAATTGATTTTATGAAGTTTTTCGACGAAAAATGGATTCCGTCGAAGATTTTTGATGGAAAATGAATTCCATCGAAAATGGATGAATAAAAAAAATGCAAAAGAAATTGATTTTGTGAAGTTTTTCGACGGAAAATGGATTCCGTCGAAAATAGATGAATAAAATAAATGCAAAAGAAATTGATTTTGTGAAGTTTTTCGACGGAAAATTGATTCCGTATAAGATTTTTGACGGAAAATGGATTTCGTCAAAGATTTTTGAAGGAAAATGAATTCCGTCGAAAATGGATGAATAAAATAAATGCAAAAGAAATTGATTTTGTGAAGTTTTTTGACGGGAAATGAATTCCGTCGAAAATGGATGAATAAAATAAATGCAAAAGAAATTTTTGTGTGTTATTTTTCGAAGGAAAATGGATTCCGTTGAAAACGAATGAATAAAATAAATGGAAAAAAATTGATTTTGGGAAGTTTTTCGACGAAAAAGGAAATCAGTCGAAGATTTTTGACGGAAAACGAATTCCGTCGAAAAAGGATGATTAAAATAAATTGGAAAATAATTTGATTTTGTAAAGTTTTTCGAAGGAAAATGGATTCCATCGAAAACGGATGAATAAAATAAATGCAAAAGAAATTGATTTTGTCATGTTTTTCGACGGAAAATGGATTCTGTCGAAGATTTTTGACGGAAAATGAATTCCGTCGAAAATGGATGAATAAAATAAACGCAAAAGAAATTAATTTTGTGAAGTTTTTTTCACGGAAAATGGATTCCGTCGAAAATGGATGAATAAAATAAATGCAAAAGAAATTGATATTGTGAAATTTTTTGATTGAAAACGGATTCCGTCGAAAATGGATGAATAAAATAAATGCAAAAGAAATTGATTTTATGAAGTTTTTCGACGAAAAATGGATTCCGTCGAAGATTTTTGACGGAAAATGAATTCCATCGAAAACGGATGAATAAAATAAATGCAAAAGAAATTGATTTTGTGAAGTTTTTCGACGGAAAACAAATTCCGTCGAAAACGGATGAATAAAATAAATGCAAAAGGAATTAATTTTGTGAAGTTTTTCGACGGAAAATGGATTCCGTAGAACATTTTTTACGGAAAATGGATTCCGTCGAAGATTTTTGACGTAAAATGAATTCCATCGAAAACGGATAAATAAAATAAATGCAAAAGAAATTGATTTTGTTAAGTTTTTCGACGAAAATGGATTCCGTCGAAGATTTTTGACAGAAAATGAATTCCGTCGAAAATGGATGAATAAAATAAATGCAAAAGAAATTGATTTTGTGAAGTTTTTCGACGGAAAATGGATTCCGTCGAAAATAGATGAATAAAATAAATGCAAAAGAAATTGATTTTGTGATGTTTTTCGACGGAAAATGGATTCCGTAGAAGATTTTTGACGGAAAATGGATTCCGTCGAAGATTTTTGAAGGAAAATGAATTCCGTCGAAAATGGATGAATAAAATAAATGCAAAAGAAATTGATTTTGTGAAGTTTTTTGACGGGAAATGAATTCCGTCGAAAATGGATGAATAAAATAAATGCAAAAGAAATTTTTTTGTGTGTTATTTTTCGAAGGAAAATGGATTCCGTTGAAAACGGATGAATAAAATAAATGGAAAAAAATTGATTTTGGGAAGTTTTTCGACGAAAAAGGAAATCAGTCGAAGATTTTTGACGGAAAACGAATTCCGTCGAAAAAGGATGATTAAAATAAATTGGAAAATAATTTGATTTTGTAAAGTTTTTCGAAGGAAAATGGATTCCATCGAAAACGGATGAATAAAATAAATGCAAAAGAAATTGATTTTGTCAAGTTTTTCGACGGAAAATGGATTCGGTCGAAGATTTTTGACGGAAAAAGAATTTCGTCGAAAATGGATGAATAAAATAAACGCAAAAGAAATTAATTTTGTGAAGTTTTTTTCACGGAAAATGGATTCCGTCGAAAATGGATGAATAAAATAAATGCAAAAGAAATTGATATTGTGAAATTTTTTGATTGAAAACGGATTCCGTCGAAAATGGATGAATAAAATAAATGCAAAAGAAATTGATTTTATGAAGTTTTTCGACGAAAAATGGATTCCGTCGAAGATTTTTGACGGAAAATGGATTCCGTCGAAGATTTTTCGAAAAAACGGATGAATAAAATAAATGCAAAAGAAATTGATTTTGTGAAGTTTTTCGACGGAAAAAATTCCGTCGAAAAACGGATGAATAAAATAAATGCAAAAGAAATTGATTTTGTGAAGTTTTTCGACGGAAAAAATTCCGTCGATTCTTGATGGAAAATGAAATTGAATAAAAAGAACAAAAGAAATTGCAAAAGAAAAAGAAATGATTTTGAAAACGGATGAATAAAATAAATGCAAAAGAAATTGATTTTGTGAAGTTTTTCGACGGAAAATGGATTCCGTCGAAGATTTTTGAAGGAAAATGAATTCCGTCGAAAATGGATGAATAAAATAAATGCAAAAGAAATTGATTTTGTGAAGTTTTTTGACGGGAAATGAATTCCGTCGAAAATGGATGAATAAAATAAATGCAAAAGAAATTTTTTTGTGTTATTTTTCGAAGGAAAATGGATTCCGTTGAAAACGGATGAATAAAATAAATGGAAAAAAATTGATTTTGGGAAGTTTTTCGACGAAAAAGGAAATCAGTCGAAGATTTTTGACGGAAAACGAATTCCGTCGAAAAAGGATGATTAAAATAAATTGGAAAATAATTTGATTTTGTAAAGTTTTTCGAAGGAAAATGGATTCCATCGAAAACGGATGAATAAAATAAATGCAAAAGAAATTGATTTTGTCAAGTTTTTCGACGGAAAATGGATTCTGTCGAAGATTTTTGACGGAAAATGAATTCCGTCGAAAATGGATGAATAAAATAAACGCAAAAGAAATTAATTTTGTGAAGTTTTTTTCACGGAAAATGGATTCCGTCGAAAATGGATGAATAAAATAAATGCAAAAGAAATTGATATTGTGAAATTTTTTGATTGAAAACGGATTCCGTCGAAAATGGATGAATAAAATAAATGCAAAAGAAATTGATTTTATGAAGTTTTTCGACGAAAAATGGATTCCGTCGAAGATTTTTGACGGAAAATGAATTCCATCGAAAACGGATGAATAAAATAAATGCAAAAGAAATTGATTTTGTGAAGTTTTTCGACGGAAAACAAATTCCGTCGAAAACGGATGAATAAAATAAATGCAAAAGGAATTAATTTTGTGAAGTTTTTCGACGGAAAATGGATTCCGTAGAACATTTTTGACGGAAAATGGATTCCGTCGAAGATTTTTGACGTAAAATGAATTCCATCGAAAACGGATGAATAAAATAAATGCAAAAGAAATTGATTTTGTTAAGTTTTTCGACGAAAATGGATTCCGTCGAAGATTTTTGACAGAAAATGAATTCCGTCGAAAATGGATGAATAAAATAAATGCAAAAGAAATTGATTTTGTGAAGTTTTTCGACGGAAAATGGATTCCGTCGAAAATAGATGAATAAAATAAATGCAAAAGAAATTGATTTTGTGAAGTTTTTCGACGGAAAATTGATTCCGTAGAAGATTTTTGACGGAAAATGGATTCCGTCGAAGATTTTTGAAGGAAAATGAATTCCGTCGAAAATGGATGAATAAAATAAATGCAAAAGAAATTGATTTTGTGAAGTTTTTTGACGGGAAATGAATTCCGTCGAAAATGGATGAATAAAATAAATGCAAAAGAAATTTTTTTGTGTGTTATTTTTCGAAGGAAAATGGATTCCGTTGAAAACGGATGAATAAAATAAATGGAAAAAAATTGATTTTGGGAAGTTTTTCGACGAAAAAGGAAATCAGTCGAAGATTTTTGACGGAAAACGAATTCCGTCGAAAAAGGATGATTAAAATAAATTGGAAAATAATTTGATTTTGTAAAGTTTTTCGAAGGAAAATGGATTCCATCGAAAACGGATGAATAAAATAAATGGAAAAGAAATTGATTTTGTCAAGTTTTTCGACGAAAATGGATTCCGTCGAAGATTTTTGACGGAAAATGAATTCCGTCGAAAATGGATGAATAAAATAAATGCAAAAGAAATTGATTTTGTGAAGTTTTTCGACGGAAAATGGATTCCGTCGAAAATGGATGAATAAAATAAATGCAAAAGAAATTGATTTTGTGAAGTTTTTCGACGGAAAATTGATTCCGTAGAAGATTTTTGCAAAAAAATGGATTTTTCGAAAAGATTCCGTCGAAAATGGATTTAAATGCAAAAGAAAATGAATTTCGAAAATGGATGAATAAAATAAATGCAAAAGAAATTTTTTTGTGTGTTATTTTTCGAAGGAAAATGGATTCCGTTGAAAACGGATGAATAAAATAAATGGAAAAAAATTGATTTTGGGAAGTTTTTCGACGAAAAAGGAAATCAGTCGAAGATTTTTGACGGAAAACGAATTCCGTCGAAAAAGGATGATTAAAATAAATTGGAAAATAATTTGATTTTGTAAAGTTTTTCGAAGGAAAATGGATTCCATCGAAAACGGATGAATAAAATAAATGCAAAAGAAATTGATTTTGTCAAGTTTTTCGACGGAAAACGGATTCTGTCGAAGATTTTTGACGGAAAATGAATTCCGTCGAAAATGGAGGAATAAAATTAACGCAAAAGAAATTAATTTTGTTAAGTTTTTTTCACGGAAAATGGATTCCGTCGAAAATGGATGAATAAAATAAATGCAAAAGAAATTGATATTGTGAAATTTTTTGATTGAAAACGGATTCCGTCGAAAATGGATGAATAAAATAAATGCAAAAGAAATTGATTTTATGAAGTCTTTCGACGAAAAATGGATTCCGTCGAAGATTTTTGACGGAAAATGGATTCCGTCGAAGATTTTTGACGGAAAATGAATTCCGTCGAAAACGGATGAATAAAATAAATGCAAAAGAAATTGATTTTGTGAAGTTTTTCGACGGAAAATGGGAACGGAAAATGGATTCCGTCGAAAATGGATGAATAAAATAAATGCAAAAGAAATTGATTTTGTGAAGTTTTTCGACGGAAAATTGATTGCAAAAGAAATTGATGGAATTCCGTCGAAGATTTTTGAAGGAAAATGAATTCCGTCGAAAATGGATGAATAAAATAAATGCAAAAGAAATTTTTTTGTGTGTTATTTGTCGAAGGAAAATGGATTCCATTGAAAACGGATGAATAAAATAAATGGAAAAAAATTGATTTTGGGAAGTTTTTCGACGAAAAAGGAAATCAGTCGAAGATTTTTGACGGAAAATGAATTCCGTCGAAAAAGGATGATTAAAATAAATTGGAAAATAATTTGATTTTGTAAAGTTTTTCGAAGGAAAATGGATTCCATCGAAAACGGATGAATAAAATAAATGCAAAAGAAATTGATTTTGTCAAGTTTTTCGACGGAAAATGGATTCGGTCGAAGATTTTTGACGGAAAATGAATTCCGTCGAAAATGGATGAATAAAATAAACGCAAAAGAAATTAATTTTGTGAAGTTTTTTTCACGGAAAATGGATTCCGTCGAAAATGGATGAATAAAATAAATGCAAAAGAAATTGATATTGTGAAATTTTTTGATTGAAAACGGATTCCGTCTAAAATGGATGAATAAAATAAATGCAAAAGAAATTGATTTTATGAATTTTTTCGACGAAAAATGGATTCTGTCGAAGTTTTTTGACGGAAAAACGTATTTTGCCGAAAATGGATGAATAAAATAAATGCAAAAGAAATTGATTTTGTGAAGTTTTCGACGGAAAACAAATTCCGTCGAAAACAGATGAATAAAATAAATGCAAAAGGAATTAATTTTTGTGAAGTTTTTCGACGGAAAATGGATTCCGTAGAACATTTTTGACGGAAAATGGATTCCGTCGAAGATTTTTGACGTAAAATGAATTCCATCGAAAACGGATGAATAAAATAAATGCAAAAGAAATTGATTTTGTGAAGTTTTTCGATGGAAAATGGATTCCGTCGAAGATTTTTGACGGAAAATGAATTTCGTCGAAAATGGATGAATAAAATAAATGCAAAAGAAATTGATTTTGTGAAGTTTTTCGACGGAAAACGGATTCCGTCGAAAACGGATGAATAAAACAAATGCAAAAGATATTGATTTTGTGTTGTTTTTCGAAGCAAAAAGGATTCCGTTGAAAATAGATGAATAAAATAAATGCAAATGAAATTGATTTTGTGAAGTTGTTCGACGGAAAATGGATTCCGTCGAAAATGGATGAGTAGAATAAATGCAAAAGAAATTGATTTTGTGAAGTTTTTCGACGGAAAATGGATTTCGTTGATGATTTTGGACGGAAAATGAATTTCGTCGAAAACAGATGAATAAGATAAATGTAAAAGAAATTCATTTTGTGAAGTTTTTTGAAGGAAAACGGATTCCGTCGAAAACTGATGAATAAAATAAATGCAAAAGAAATTGATTTTGTATTGTTTTTCGAAGGAAAATGGATTCCGTTGAAAATGGATTCCGTCGAAAATGGATGAATAAAATAAATGCAAAAGAAATTTTTTTGTGTGTTATTTTTCGAAGGAAAATGGATTCCGTTGAAAACGGATGAATAAAATAAATGGAAAAAAATTGATTTTGGGAAGTTTTTCGACGAAAAAGGAAATCAGTCGAAGATTTTTGACGGAAAACGAATTCCGTCGAAAAAGGATGATTAAAATAAATTGGAAAATAATTTGATTTTGTAAAGTTTTTCGAAGGAAAATGGATTCCATCGAAAACGGATGAATAAAATAAATGCAAAAGAAATTGATTTTGTCAAGTTTTTCGACGGAAAATGGATTCTGTCGAAGATTTTTGACGGAAAATGAATTCCGTCGAAAATGGATGAATAAAATAAACGCAAAAGAAATTAATTTTGTGAAGTTTTTTTCACGGAAAATGGATTCCGTCGAAAATGGATGAATAAAATAAATGCAAAAGAAATAGATATTGTGAAATTTTTTGATTGAAAACGGATTCCGTCGAAAATGGATCAATAAAATAAATGCAAAAGAAATTGATTTATGAATTGGACGAAAAATGGATTCCGTCGAAGATTTTTGACGGAAAATGGATTCCGTCGAAGATTTTTGACGGAAAATGAATTCCATCGAAAACGGATGAATAAAATAAATGCAAAAGAAATTGATTTTGTGAAGTTTTTCGACGGAAAATGGATTCCGTAGAACATTTTTGACGGAAAATGGATTCCATCGAAGATTTTTGACAGAAAATGAATTCCGTCGAAAATGGATGAATAAAATGAATGCAAAAGAAATTGATTTTGTGAAGTTTTTCGACGGAAAATGGATTCCGTCGAAAATAGATGAATAAAATAAATGCAAAAGAAATTGATTTTCTGAAGTTTTTCGACGGAAAATTGATTCCGTAGAAGATTTTTGACGGAAAATGGATTCCGTCGAAGATTTTTGAAGGAAAATGAATTCCGTCGAAAATGGATGAATAAAATAAATGCAAAAGAAATTTTTTTGTGTGTTATTTTTCGAAGGAAAATGGATTCCGTTGAAAACGGATGAATAAAAATAAATGGAAAAAAATTGATTTTGGGAAGTTTTTCGACGAAAAAGGAAATCAGTCGAAGATTTTTGACGGAAAACGAATTCCGTCGAAAACGGATGATTAAAATAAATTGGAAAATAATTTGATTTTGTAAAGTTTTTCGAAGGAAAATGGATTCCATCGGAAACGGATGAATAAAATAAATGCAAAAGAAATTGATTTTGTCAAGTTTTTCGACGGAAAATGGATTCGGTCGAAGATTTTTGACGGAAAATGAATTCCGTCGAAAATGGATGAATAAAATAAACGCAAAAGAAATTAATTTTGTGAAGTTTTTTTCACGGAAAATGGATTCCGTCGAAAATGGATGAATAAAATAAATGCAAAAGAAATTGATATTGTGAAATTTTTTGATTGAAAACGGATTCCGTCTAAAATGGATGAATAAAATAAATGCAAAAGAAATTGATTTTATGAAGTTTTTCGACGAAAAATGGATTCTGTCGAAGATTTTTGACGGAAAATGGATTCCGTCGAAGATTTTTGACGGAAAATGAATTCCATCGAAAACGGATGAATAAAATAAATGCAAAAGAAATTGATTTTGTGAAGTTTTTCGACGGAAAACAAATTCCGTCGAAAACAGATGAATAAAATAAATGCAAAAGGAATTAATTTTGTGAAGTTTTTCGATGGAAAATGGATTCCGTAGAACATTTTGGACGGAAAATGGATTCCGTCGAAGATTTTTGACGTAAAATGAATTCCATCGAAAACGGATGAATAAAATAAATGCAAAAGAAATTGATTTTGTGAAGTTTTTCGATGGAAAATGGATTCCGTCGAAGATTTTTGACGGAAAATGAATTTCGTCGAAAATGGATGAATAAAATAAATGCAAAAGAAATTGATTTTGTGAAGTTTTTCGACGGAAAACGGATTCCGTCGAAAATGGATGAATAAAACAAATGCAAAAGATATTGATTTTGTGTTGTTTTTCGAAGCAAAAAGGATTCCGTTGAAAATAGATGAATAAAATAAATGCAAATGAAATTGATTTTGTGAAGTTGTTCGACGGAAAATGGATTCCGTCGAAAATAGATCAGTAGAATAAATGCAAAAGAAATTGATTTTGTGAAGTTTTTCGACGAAAAATGGATTTCGTTGATGATTTTGGACGGAAAATGAATTTCGTCGAAAACAGATGAATAAGATAAATGTAAAAGAAATTCATTTTGTGAAGTTTTTTGAAGGAAAACGGATTCCGTCGAAAACTGATGAATAAAATAAATGCAAAAGAAATTGATTTTGTATTGTTTTTCGAAGGAAAATGGATTCCGTTGAAAACGGATGAATAAAATAAATGCAAAAGAAATTGATTTTGTGAAGTTTTTCGACGAAAAAGGAAATCCGTTGAAGATTTTTGACGTAAAACGAATTCCGTAAAAAATGGATGAATAAAATAAATTGGAAAAGAAATTGATTTTGTAAAGTTTTTCGACGGAAAACGGATTCCGTCGAAGATTTTGGACGGAAAATGTATTCCGTCGAAAATGGATGAATAAAATTAATGCAAAAGAAATTTGTTTTGTGAAGTTTTTCTACGGAAAATGAATTCCGTCAAAAATGGATGAATAAAAAAACTGCAAAAGAAATTGATTTTGTGAAGTTTTTCGACGGAAAATGGATTCCGTCGAAGATTTTTGACGGAAAATGAATTCCGCCGAAAATGGATGAATAAAATAAATGCAAAAGAAATTGATTTTGTGTTGTTTTTCGATGGAAAATGGATTCCGTTGAAAATGGATGAATAAAATAAATGGAAAGAAATTGATTTTGTGAAGTTTTTCGACTAAAAAGGAAATCTGTTGAAGATTTTTGACGGAAAACGAATTCCGTCGAAAACGGATGAATAAAATAAATTAGAAAATAATTTGATTTTGTAAAGTTTTTCGAAGCAAAATGGATTTCGTCGAAAACGGATGAATAAAATAAATGCAAAAGAAATTGATTTTGTGAAGTTTTTCGACGGAAAACGGATTCCGTCGAAGATTTTTGACGGAAAATGAATTCCGTCGAAAATGGATGAATAAAATAAATGCAAAAGAAATTGATTTTGTGAAGTTTTTTCGACGGAAAACGGATTCCGTCGAAAATGGATGAATAAAATAAATGCAAAAGATATTGATTTTGTGTTGTTTTTTGAAGCAAAATGGATTCCGTTGAAAACGGATGAATAAAATAAATGCAAATGAAATTGATTTTTTGAGGTTTTTCGACGGAAAATGGATTCCTTAGAAGATTTTTGACGGAAAACGGATTCTGACGAAAATGGATGAATAAAATAATAGCAAAAGAATTTAATTTTTGTGTTGTTTTTCGAAGGAAAATGGATTCCGTTGAAAACGGATGAATAAAATAAATGCAAAAGAAATTGTATTTGTGAAGTTTTTCGATGAAAAAGGAAATCCGTCGAGATGCCCCAGATGCTTGACTTGGTGCCCCATGAGGTGTGCCTGCCTGCCTTCCCACACTCGCGTTGGGCTGTGCACCTGGTGCCCAACGAGATGCCCCAGATGCTTGACTTGGTGCCCCACGAGGTGCGCTGGTGCACCTTATGCTTGACTCGGTGCCTGACGAGATGCGCCTGATGTTTGACTGGTGTCGGACGAGGTGCACCCGGTGCCTGACGCGGTGCACCCGATGATAGACTACAAAAATTGACCAAAACAAATGCAGAATCACTATCAAATAAGTTGGAGGAACTCAAAAATCTGGGAGCACCACACAAAATCGTGTTAGGGGGAGCATGCATATTCAGATCAATGAAAAAATTCTCCATGAAATCCAATGAAACTTGGAGGGGATGTTGGATATATTTAAGTATGGACGCCTGCAAAAAACCAGCTCAAAATTCAATGCCGGGGTATGATTTTCCATTTTTTCGGATTTTCTCAATTTTCACTTGTTCAGGGATTGATAAAAAATATTATGGGCCCCGAAAAAGTGGTCTAAACGATGGAATTTGGCAAAAATGGGGTGTAGGTAACGAGTCTCTGGTTAGTTTTGATCGGATGGCCACCCTCTATAAATTGGGCCTTCTTCCTCCTCGCAAAAAAGGAGTCTACTTGTGCAAAATTGGCAAAATGCATATAAGCCTATTATATGGGGGGAGGAGGCATAGGCTCCAAAAATTCATTAAAACCAATCCTTCTATGAAATCCAATGAAACTTGGAGAGGATGTTGGATATATTTAAGTATGGACGCCTGCAAAAAACCAGATCAAAATTCGATGTCTAGGTACGATTTTCCATTTTTTCGGATTTTCTCAAATTAAGCCTCTTGAAAAATTAATATTAAATTAATCCCATGGAGAAAAATCATGAGACTTTGGGAACAATAAGATATGGTTTTTCCAAGCATGCATGCAAAAAATCAGACCAAAATTAAATTTCTAGGTCCGAATTTGGACTTCTTCCTCCTCAGAAAAAAGGTATTTACTTGTGCAAAACTGGCAACTGCATGTAAGGCTATTATAGGGGGGAGCAGCTGCCTGCCTTCCCATGCCCGCGGTGGGCTGTGCACCTGGTGCCCGACGAGATGCCCTGGATGCTTGACATGGTGCCCCATGAGGCGCGCCTGGTGCCTGTTGTGGTGCCCCGACCGCCAGGCATGGTGCACCCTATGCTTGACTCGATGCCTGACGAGGTGCATGGAGTGGTGCACCAGGTGCCTGACGAGATGCGCTTTGTGCTGGACGAGGTGCACCCGGTTCGTGACGCGGTGCACTCGATGATAGACTACACTAAAAATTGACCAAAACAAATGCAGAAACACTATCAAATGAGTTGGTGAAACTAAAAAATCGTGGGAGCACCACACACAAAGTCTTGGCAGTTGCATACAAGGCAAGGTTCCTATAGGTTAGGGGGGAGCAGGCATATTCAGATCAATGTAAAAATTCTCCATGAAATCCAATGAAACTTGGAGGGGATGTTGGATATATTTAAGTATGGACGCCTGCAAAAAAGCAGCTCAAAATTCAATGTTGGGGTATGCTTTTCCATTTTTTCAGATGTTCTCAATTTTCGCTTGTTCAGGGATTGATAAAAAATATTTCGGGAACCGAAAAAGTGGTCCAAACGATGGAATTTGGCAAAAAATAGGGTGGGGGTAACGATTCTCTGGTTAGTTTTGATCGTATGGCCACCCTCTACAAATTGGGTCTTCTTCTTCCTCGCAAAAAAGGAGTCTACTTGTTCAAAATTGGCAAATGCATATAAGCCTATTATATGGGGGGAGGAGGCATAGGCTCCAAAATTTCACTAAAATCAATCCTTCCATGAAATCCAATGAAACTTGGAGAGGATGTTGGATAAATTTAAGCATGGATGTTTACAAAAAATCAGATCAAAATTCAATGTCTAGGTACGATTTTCTATTTTTTCGGATTTTCTCAAATTACGCCTCTTGAAAAATTAATATTAAATTAATCCCATGGAGAAAAATCATGGGACTTTGGGAAGAGTAAGATATGGTTTTTCCAAGCATGCATGCAAAAAATCAGACTGAAATTCAATTTCTAGGTCCGAATTTGGACTTCTTCCTCCTCAGAAAAAAGGTATTTACTTGTGCAAAACTGGCAACTGCAAATAAGGCTATTGTAGGGGGAGCAACTGCCTACCTTCCCACACCCGCGGTGGGCTCTGCACCTGGTGCCCGACGAGATGGCCCAAATGCTTGACTTGGTGCTCCTACGATTTTTTTCATTCCTCAAACAGATAGATATTTATGCAACTGCCAAGACTTTGTGAGTGGTGCTCCCACGATTTTTTAGTTCCTCCAACTCATTTGATAGTGTTTCTGCATTTGTTTTGGTCAATTTTTAGTGTAGTCATCATCGAGTGCACCTCGTCCGGCACCAGGTGCATCTCGTCAGGCACCTGGGGCACCACTCCATGCACCTCGTCAGGCATCGAGTGAAGCATAGGGTGCACCATGCCTGGCGGTCGGGGCACCACGTCAGGCACCAGGCGCGCCTCATAGGGCACCATGTCAAGCATCCGGGGCATCTCGTCGGGCACCAGGTGCACAGCCCACCGCGGGCATGGGAAGGCAGGCAGCTGCTCCCCCCTATAATAGCCTTCATGCAGTTGCCAGTTTTGCACAAGTAAATACCTTTTTTCTGAGGAGGAAGAAGTCCAAATTCGGACCTAGAAATTGAATTTTGGTATGATTTTTTGCATGCATGCTTGGAAAAACCATATCTTATTGTTCCCAAAGTCTCATGATTTTTCTCCATGGGATTAATTTAATATTAATTTTTCAAGAGGCTTAATTTTTGAAAATCCGAAAAAATGGAAAATCATACCCAGGCACCGAATTTTGATCTGGTTTTTTGCAAGCATCCATGCTTAAATATATCCAACATCCTCTCCAAGTTTCATTGGATTTCATGGAAGGATTGATTTTTAATGAATCTTTGGAGCCTATGCCTCCTCCCCCCATATAATAGGCTTATATTCATTTTCCAATTTTGCACAAGTAGACTTTTTTTTTTGCGAGGAGGAAGAAGGCCCAATTTATAGAGGGTGGCCATCCGATCAAAGACTAACCAGAGAATCGTTACCTCCACCCCATTTTTGCCAAATTCCATCGTTTAGACCACTTTTTCGGGGCCCAGAATATTTTTTATCAATCCCTGAACAAGTGAAAATTGAGAAAATACGAAAAAATGGAAAAGCATACCCCGGCATTGAATTTTGAGCTGGTTTTTTTGCAGGCGTCCATACTTAAATATATCCAACATCCCCTCCAAGTTTCATTGGATTTCATGGTGAATTTTTTCATTGATCTGAATATGCATGCTCCCCCTAACCTATAGGAACCTTGCCTTGTATGCAACTGCCAAGGCTTTGTGTGTGGTGCTCCCACGATTTTTGAGTTCCTCCAACTTATTTGATAGTGTTTCTGCATTTGTTTTGGTCAATTTTTAGTGTAGTCTATCATCGGGTGCACCGCGTCAGGCACCGGGTGCACCTCGTCCGGCACCAGGTCAAGCATCAGGCGCATCTCGTCAGGCACCGAGTCAAGCATAAGGTGCACCAGGCGCACCTCATGGGGCACCAAGTCAAGCATCCGGGGCATCTCGTCGGGCACCAGGTGCACAGCCCACCGCGGGTGTGGGAAGGCAGGCAGCTGCTCCCCCCTATAATAGCCTTATTTGCAGTTGCCAGTTTTGCACAAGTAAATACCTTTTTTCTGAGGAGGAAGAAGTCCAAATTCGGACCTAGAAATTGAATTTCGGTCTGATTTTTTGCATGCATGCTTGGAAAAACCATATCTTACTCTTCCCAAAGTCCCATGATTTTTCTCCATGGGATTAATTTAATATTAATTTTTCAAGAGGCGTAATTTGAGAAAATCCGAAAAAATGGAAAATCGTACCTAGACATCGAATTTTGATCTGATTTTTTGTAAACATCCATGCTTAAATATATCCAACATCCTCTCCAAGTTTCATTGGATTTCATGGAAGGATTGATTTTAATGAATTTTTGGAGCCTATGCCTCCTCCCCCATATAATAGGCTTATATGCATTTGCCAATTTTGCACAAGTAGACTCCTTTTTTGCGAGGAGGAAGAAGGCCCAATTTGTAGAGGGTAGCCATCCGATCAAAACTAACCAGAGAATCGTTATTGAAGACAGAGGGTGATATCAAATCACTATAGCCTTGAACCCATGTATTTGACAGAAAATCAACCATCACTGTGTAAATCAGTTACCCTTGTAACCAAATACAGATTTTTGCCAAATTCCATCGTTTAGACCACGTTTCCTTAAGACAATTTGCCCCCTCAAGATGCCTAAGGTTGATGGACACTTGTCTCTCAGGATAGGACGGATTCCGTCTGAAGAATGGCCCGAACACAATATTTTTTATCAATACCTGAACAAGCAGATATTTTAATGCAGAAAAACCGGATTCAATGTGTCAGTGTCTATTTATAGACACTGACTGGTCACGATGAACAATCACCGGCGGCGAACCGCCGTGTCTGATGGCGGCGAACGGGTGTGATTTGAACGGGTGTGCGAAGTGACCGTTCCGATGAACAGGTACAACCGGTGACCGGTTGAAAAGTAGACACTTCCTTTTTTTAATACACAAAAAATGGAAAAGCATACCCCAACAATTTTGGCGCGTGTGTGTGTGGTGGTGAACCAAAGCCCACCTATCCTTACATAAAATATGCAAGGGCGTACTCTCCCACTTTCTACCAATTGTCCAATGTGGGACTTGTTAAACAACCCACACAAATATATAACCAACATCCCTTACTATTAATTCCCTATTTTTGCCAAATTCCATCGTTTAGACCACTTTTTAGGGGCCTGAAATAATTTTTATCGATCCCTGAACAAGCGAAAATTGAGAAAATCCGAAAAAATGGAAAAGCATACCCCGGCATCGAATTTTGATCTGGTTTCTTTGCAGGCATCCATACTTAAATATATCCAACATCCCCTCCAAGTTTCATTGGATTTCATGGTGAATTTTTTCATTGATCTGAATATGCATGCTCATATGCCTGCTCCCCCCTAACCTATAGGAACCTTGCCTTGTATGCAACTGCCAAGACTTTGTGTGTGGTGCTCCCACGATTTTTGAGTTCCTCCAACTCATTTGATAGTGTTTCTGCATTTGTTTTGGTCAATTTTTAGTGTAGTCTATCATCGAGTGCACCGCGTCAGGCACCGGGTGCACCTCGTCCGGCACCAGGCGCATCTCGTCAGGCACCTGGTGCACCACTCCATGCACCTCGTCAGGCATCGAGTCAAGCATAGGGTGCACCATGCCTGGCGGTCGGGGCACCACGTCAGGCACCAGGCGCGCCTCATGGGGCACCATGTCAAGCATCCGGGGCATCTCGTCGGGCACCAGGTGCACAGCCCACCGCGGGCATGGGAAGGCAGGCAGCTGCTCCCCCCTATAATAGCCTTACATGCAGTTGCCAGTTTTGCACAAGTAAATACCTTTTTTCTGAGGAGGAAGAAGTCCAAATTCGGACCTAGAAATTGAATTTCGGTCAGATTTTTTGCATGCATGCTTGGAAAAACCACATCTTACTGTTCCCAAAGTCTCATGATTTTTCTCCATGGGATTATTTTAACATTAATTTTTCAAGAAGCTTAATTTGAGAAAATCCGAAAAAATGGAAAATCGTACCCAGGCACCGAATTTTGATCTGGTTTTTTGCAAGCATCCATGCTTAAATATATCCAACATCCTCTCCAAGTTTCATTGGATTTCATGGAAGGATTGATTTTTAATGAATCTTTGGAGCCTATGCCTCCTCCCCCCATATAATAGGCTCGTCTGCCTTACGGTGTTCACCAACGGCACGTGCCTCTGGGGGGCCGAGGCCTCCTACTGCAGGTCGGCAAACAAGCGATGGGCGCACGCATCGCTTCTAGCCCAGATTCTGACTTAGAGGCATTCAGTCATAATCCAACGCTCGGTAGCTTCGCGCCACTAGTTTTTCAACCAAGCGCGATGACCAATTATGCGATGACCCACTGCGGCTATGGGAACCGAGATCGAAGATGCTGAGAGCGGCGAGTCAATTCAGAAGCCGGATAGAGAGGATAAGGAAGAAGACGAGATGTCGAAGGAGCTTGAGAAGCCAGCAAAGGAACGAGAAGCGTGGAATCTGAGATGCTTGACGGAGTTAATTAAGTTGGAAGGTGTTAGATGTTTTTTTGTCAGTGATCAATATTGAAGAAAACAAGCGCGATCAGAAAGTTGAAGAAAAGCAGAAGCAACGCGAAGAAAGAAAGAAGAATTTAAAATTTATGGGGGAGTTTTGTTGGGATAAATCTTAAATGTTCATTTTTTATTTTAAATGTGTGAATGGGGTGCCCACAGGCCGACGCAAGGAACGCGCGGTGTCGGAGCATGCTGTGAGGCGCTCGCTGCCGTCCACAATCGAGATGATGACATCTCCGCGAGCATTTCGAAAGCCCGGGCTTTGGCCACCATCGCAATCCGCGTCGGTCAATGCCCCGAGTCGATTGGCAGACCGGCTCTCACCGTTCCACATCCGACCGGGGCACATCGCCGTCCCCCATCCGCTTCCCTCCCGACAATTTCAAGCACTATTTCACTCTCTTTTCAAAGTCCTTTTCATCTTTCCCTCGCGGTACTTGTTCACTATCGGTCTCTCCTCAGTATTTCGCCTTGGACGGACGCGAGTACCATTTCACAGGTAGTCAGCACAGGAAGCGCGAACGAACACCAGAGCCGCAACGGGACACTTGGTGACGCTGGAGAGGGTTACGTGCAGACCGTTCGATGCACAAGCATGGAGCCGGCTAGCACAAACAACCCAACCACCACTCACACGCTCTCGCGTTCAGTGCTACCCAACACCACAAAACATACCACAACCCACATTGCCTACGGCATGCGCGCGATGGAAGCATCCGGTAGCGCCATGTCCATCTCGCTAGGCATGATCGATACCATCAAGAACCAGCCCTCGCCGCCGTCAATTCCTTTCACAACTTGTTCAGTCGTGATTCATCCGGGTGCCTCCACAAGATCAACGATGCACGTAAGGCAATAACAGCCGGGACCGGGGTAAGTCCCCAAAACGCACCGCCGCGCATGCATCAACGACGCTAAATCATCAACGTCAAGTTGTTATGGGAATTCGACCTCAATGCAACGGGACATGGGCCCATTTGATAGTGTTTCTGCATTTGTTTTGGTCAATTTTTAGTGTAGTCTATCATCGGGTGCACCAGAAAGAGCCGCAGTGCACCAGAATGAGCCGGGGTGCACCATGGGCTAGCCGCGGTGCACAAAAATGAGGCGTGGTGGACTACTGGCTAGCCACGGTGCACCAGAATGAGCCGTGGTGCACCCTGGGATAGCCGCGGTGCCCCAAAATGAGCCGTGGTGCACCATGGGCTAGCCGAGGTGCACAAAATGAGCCGCGGTGCAGCAGAATGAGCCATCGTGCACCATGGGTTAGCGGCGGTGCACCGGAATGAGCCGTGGTGCACCGCAATGAGCCGTGGTGCACCATGGGCTAGCCGCGGTGCACCAGAATGAGCCGCGATGCACCAGAATGAGTCGTGGTGCACCATGGGCTAGCCGCGGTACACCAGAATAAGCTATGGTGCACCAGAATGAGCCGTTGTGCACTATGGGCTAGCCACGGTGTTTAAGAACTTCATAGTTTACTGAATAAACAACATAAATTGAAAAGATTCTCTTACAACTTTGACTAGATGCTGCTGCAGGAAGGGCAGGGATGTTGACAGCTGCAGTCCCAATAAGGTAGAATCATCAAAAGTTTACAAAAGGAATAGAACATTTTATATAAGAATGAATTAAAATAAAAGAGTTGTGAAATAATAATAATATATATCATGCTGCATTGCTGGCAATATGTGGGTACTCTTACCTTTTTTTTTTGGAGGGGGTTGTTGATTTCTTCTTTGTTTGTTCTATAGTCTATACTAAAACATCACTTGTCATAATTAAGCTAAAACAAAACACCAAAACATTTTAATTCAACTTTAAAATATACCAGTTCCGCAACTGCATGTGTATTAGTCTTAGAATATTATTATACCTAACATATATGAACATGTGCATAAATTAGTGTAAGTATCACCTCTCTTTCGTTCTGTCACCTAGATAATTTGTGAATGCCTTCTCTGCCCAAGGACAATTTGTAGGATTTGCTATTGGTGCAAAGGCAGAAGCTGACTGGAACAAGCATGTAAAGAAATACAATAGAAAAATAAGTTAGAATCCAAATAATAAATAAAGTTCTTACAATGCCAAGTGACATTTTATGCTCTGTTAGAAAATGGAGTTCCGCAAATTTCAAAATGTCACCAAAAGGATGAGATAATTGGTTCTAACTTATCAATTCCACCTTACATGCATTTTGAACAATAAACTGAAAATGATTTGTTAATTTTCTCAAAATCATGCATGACAATAACATAATAACTTGAAGTAGATAACAGAAAACTGTTAGTTGCAGTATACTGACCAGCCTTTATATTCCGATTAATTAATAGTCCAGTGACTCAAGTGAGAGGGAAAAAAGAAAAAAAGAAAAAGAAAAATCCATATTCTGTGTAATTGCCTACAACCTCCCTTAAATTATCTGAACCCACAAACTAGCATGAGGCAATGAGGATAAAGTCAGTTTAAGATTGGACATATAAAAAAGTTACAGTACAAATATAACAATAAAAATTACATTGATGTGTAATGTTTATCCTCTTGAAGTATCCACCAAAAGCTTACTCTCTGTAACTGTGTAGAGGTATAATCCTGCAATCACAGTAAACAGATGACATTATTAAAGTTTAATGGGAAAGACGGTAGTCACAAGGGCAACAAGGTAATGATTCAGACATAGTCACAAAAGATAGCCTCAGTTAACTACGTTTGATTTAAGATCACTCCCGTGATTCTTTTAAGATTGGGTCCATACCTTTTATCCCTAAAACTTGCAGTAAATAAATAGCCACTGCC
>JAVKPL010006370.1:0-26132 GCA_032173675.1 Gastrolobium villosum
CAAAAGGCAAGAGGATGAACACAAAGAGAAGGAGCAAAATCAAAATAAAGGAACCTCTCAAGTCAACAAAAATGAATGTGATCTTCCAAAAGATTAGAGATCGGCAAAAGATCACCCCATTGATGCAGTAATAGGTGACATGTCAAAAGGGGTAACTACTAGAAACTCCATTAGAAACATTTGTAATCATTTAGCATTTGTTTCTCAAATCGAACCTAGAACCATTGATGAAGCAATCATTGATGAACATTGGTTTTTGGCTATGCAAGAAGAATTAAATCAATTTGAAAGAAACCAAGTCTGGGAACTTGTACCAAGACCCAATGATCACTCAATAATTGGCACTAAATGGGTATTTAGGAACAAGCTAGATGAAAATGGTATAATCACCAGAAACAAAGCTAGGCTTGTTGCTAAAGGATACAATCAAGAAGAAGGAATTGATTTCGATGAAACATATGCTCCCGTTGCTAGATTAGAAGCCATTAGATTATTGCTTGCATTTGCATGTATGATGGACTTCAAACTATTTCAAATGGATGTTAAAAGTGCTTTTTTGAATGGATATATCCAAGAAGAAGTTTATGTTGACCAACCACCCGGTTTTGAAAATCATGACTTGCCTAACCACGTTTTTAAACTTAAAAAGGCTTTATATGGCTTAAAGCAAGCTCCAAGAGCTTGGTATGAAAGGTTAAGCAAATTCCTTTTAGAACAAGGCTTTGAAAGAGGAAAGGTTGATACAACACTTTTCATAAAAAGGAAAAATGATCATATTTTACTGGTTCAAATATATGTTGATGATATTATATTTGGTGCATCTAACATTAAACTTTGTGAAGAATTTGCTAACACCATGAAAAGTGAATTTGAGATGTCCATGATGGGTGAGCTCAACTTCTTCCTTGGTCTTCAAATCAAACAAGCGAAAGATGGAATCTTCATCAATCAAGGCAAATATTGTAAGGAATTGCTCAAGAAATTTGGTATGGAAAGTTCAAAAGCGATTGACACTCCTATGAGCACATCATGTGCATTAGACAAGGATGAAGGAGGTAAGCCTGTTGAAATCACTCGATATCGAGGTATGATTAGCTCACTTCTTTACTTAACCGCAAGTAGACCAGACATTATGTTTAGTGTATGCATGTGTGCTAGATTTCAAGCCAATCCTAAAGAATCACACTTAAGTGCCGTAAAAAGGATTTTGAGATATCTTATAGGCACTACTCAAGTGGGACTATGGTACCCAAAGGGAGCTCCATGTGAGCTTATAGGTTATTCCGATTCCGACTTTGCCGGTTGCAAATTGGATAGGAAAAGCACAAGTGGCACCTGCCACTTTCTTGGTTGTTCACTAGTTTCTTGGCACAGCAAGAAACAAAATAGTGTCGCACTGTCCACGGCCGAAGCAGAATATGTGGCAGCCGGTAGTTGTTGTGCACAAATTATTTGGATGAAGCAACAACTTAAGGACTTTGGTCTTGATCTTGATCATATCCCTATTAGGTGTGACAACACTAGTGCCATCAACATAACCAAAAATCCCATCATGCACTCAAGAACTAAACATATTGATATTCGTCATCACTTTATTAGAGATCATGTACAAAATGGTGACTGTATTTTGGAACATGTTGAATCCTCCAAGCAATTGGCGGACATTTTTACCAAACCTCTCTCAAAGGATGTTTTCACCAACTTAAGACGAGAAATCGGGTTAATTGATCCATCTTGCTTATAAATATGCATATTTCTCATCTTTTTATCTCAATCACTATCTTGGACAATCATACCATGCAAAATTTGCAAAAATCAGTTCAAATTCTGCCCATTTTGCTGCACTCTGAACTGAAGTATCCGAATACTTTACCAAAAGTATTCGAATACTTTCATTTAATTGAAAGTATTCGAATACCATTCGAAAAGTAATCGAATACTTTTCAAAATGAAAGTATTCGAATACCATTCGACAAGTATTCGAATACTCCTGCACTTAATGCTCAAAATTGAGCTTTTATTCAGCTGAACCGCGCCATTTCCCATTTCTCCCTCTCCAAACCCTAAAGCTCCATCATCTCCACTCCTTCTCCCAAGCGACGTCAACAAGCAGGTATTTGGCTCCTTCCCCCTGACTTTATCTCCCCTGAATCCTCACAGGTATGCTTCCATGAACCTAACCCTCTTCTTTTTCTTTCTTTTTTTTCCCATGTAGACCAGATCTGTCTCTTGAACTTTGTCTGCATATATTGTTGTTTTTGTGTTCCCTAGGCTTTCTTTATCTTGCGTTAATATACTACCTAGGCTTCGCATTCCTCATATTGCATTATTTGTTGGATTTCTGGTCGATTAGGGCACCGTTTCTGGGTTTGTGATGAACAAGTATTCGAATACTGATGAAGAAGTATTCGAATACTTCTCCTTCTGATGAACAGTATTCGAATACTGGTAGAAAAGTAATCGAATACTTCTCCTTCAGAAGAGTATTCGAATACCAGTCATGAGTAATCGAATACTAAGGACAAAGTATCCGAATACGGGTAAAAGTATTCGAATACTTTCCTCTGATAAGTCCTTTTTACTATTTTTTGCCATTTCTCTAGTACTGCAGCTGTGTATTCTTGATCTACTACTGCCTATTCACTATTCTCACACTGCTTACTGATTATATTCTTTTTTTAGGTATCCTCATGGCTAGCACTCGCTCCAAATCTATTCCGGATCTCCCTACTGCTGAAGCTGCTAACTTCACTCGCTATTTTCCAAATGATCCTCTTCAGCAGAAGAAATTTGCCACCCACTATCTCCGCCGACCCATCGTTGAGCCGAAATACCTCGACTCAGACTTCTTTGTGGCCGAAGGGTTTGACATTACTCATGTTCTAGAGAGCGTCCATCTGCTCGAGTTTGTTCAGCTCCGTCGCCCTTTTGTAGCACCGATGGTTCGCGCATTCTATCAGAATCTTACTTACAATGAACGTGTGCTGCAATCGAAAGTAAAGGGTGTTCACATCAAGATCTATCCACAGGACTGGACCGCCCTTATTGGCTATATTCGCACAGGCGATCTCGAATTTGATGGCTCTGACTATCGCACCTATGAAGAATATGACAGAGAAGCATTCATTCAACCTGTTGTCAGGGACGGAGCATATAAACTTGGGATGACCAAATTCTCTCCCATATGTCTGCAAGTGTCTCACCGGATCCTCCACTATCTGATCACTCATGTCATCTCACCAAGGGGAGGCAATCATGCTGTGGTGCTCAACACTGACTTGTTTTTCATGTGGGCCATCCTTAACAAGACTGCAATTTATTGGCCCGACACCATATGCCGCATCATGTTGGACACTCATCATCATCGGAACACTCCTCTTCCCTTCCCCATGCTGATTCAGGCCATCATGGAGCACAGTCAGGTTCCCATGATTGGAGAGGCCAAGACCCTATTGAAAAATAATCATAAAATTGCCGGCACACAGCTCAAAAAGTGTGGCCTTCGCAAGATAGCAGGCGAGTGGGTCTATTCCTCTGGTGCTCCTTCTGCTGCTCCTATGGATGAGGATGATCCCATTCATGATGATCCCATTCATGATGACCCCATTCCTGCAGATACTCATGCTGATATTCCTACCACTGAGGATGCTCCTGCTGCTGAAGGTACCTCTACCCCTTCAGTTCCCCGACGCCGACGTCGACGCCCTGTCACTCTCGACGACGTCATGGATTTTCTGGAGGATATGGATGATGTCATAGGCAACCGTCTCTCCCGCATCGAGCGTCGTCTTGGCCTGACTAATGAGGACGACACTCCAGACATATCTCCTCCTGATTCCCCTCAGCTGTGACGCCTGCTGTCATTTACCATGCTTTATTTTTTTTATGACCCTGCCCTCTGATGCTAACCTTTATTTACTTTTTGGACTTTATTTACTTTATTTGCATGGATGTTCATCTGTTTTATAACTCTGCTATCTTATGATACTATATTTCTCCTACTTGTTTTGCATTCTCTATATTGTTGTTTTTGATGTTGCCAAAGGGGGAGAAGATATTGCAAATTGAGAAAGATATATAAACTAAGGTAAAAAGGGGGAGCACAATCACCAAAGGTAAAAACAAGGTAAACATAGATCTAGAACTCCGCCTTTTACAAATACCCACATATTAAGGGGGAGTCCTAGCATCATCTTATCTAAATGTATATTACGCTAACCCTTCTTCTCAATTTAAGTTTGTCATCATCAAAAAGGGGGAGATTGTGAAACCAATGTGCTTAAAATGAAAAGTACATTCATACAAGAGTTTTGATGATTACAAACAAGCAATAGAAGCAACACTTGAGTTAACACAACTCACAACAATCAAAAGTCAAAGGAAGCAATTCAAACAAGTCAACAAGAGCGAATCACTCAAGATCTTGATCACAACATACTCCTGAGAACTTAGAATCCAAAATGTAAAGGTAAATTGATTAATGATGCATAAATGAGCTCAAAGGACATTTAAACCCATGCATGCATTATCCATTATTTTAAAAGCATTGATTATTATGAAAAAGTTCCTTGACACTCAAAACATTTTATACAAGTCAAGGAAATACACTAAAAATGATTAGAAACTAAAAGGAATACTTTTCAGCTCATAAAACTGCATATTCAGAGAAAGTATTCGAATACTTTAAGTAAAGTATTTGAATACCAGTCAAAGTATTCGAATACTTACTGGACAGAAAGCAGTGCAACGGCTATAAATGAAGTATTCGAATACCACACGAAAAGTATTCGAATACTTACTAGACAGAAAGCAGTCCAACGACTATAAACGGCTAGTTTTGCGAAAATGAGTGTTTTAAAAGTCATGGGGGGCCTCTATAAATAGTGATCACTATTCACATTGATGGGACACCTTTCCTAATCATCATTCTTGCTTTATTTCATATCATTTGCTTACTATTCATCATCTTGATCATAAATCACCTTTGAGCTTCAATCTTATGTCATTGATCAATACCTATAAGCTTCAACTTGTATAATCTGTACTTCAAGAGTACAAATCCTTTTCTAAACACTCTCAATCTATTCTTGTGTGTAAAGGGTAGTGAGACCCTAGTGAGAGGTTGCTCATAACCTAAGTAAGTGAGTGGAAGTGTGAAGGTTCCAAGAATTAATTTTCTTGAAGGTTGTAGTGGTTTTTCAAGCACCCTTGAAGCTAGATAATTAGTGGAAAGTTGAACGGGCTGGACGTAGGTCACGGTGGTAGTGACCGAACCAGGATAAACAGTGTTTGCATTCTCTCTAACTCTCTATCTCTTTATATTAGCATTATTCTAATTACTTAAGCTTATCTGTTTCTCCTCTTTATATACCATTCTTTTGTGTGAATCTTCATTTTCTAAGCTTTGCTTTTATCATACTACTTTATCTTAAGAAAATTAAGTTTCACATAGGAAGTGAGGCATTTTATTAGAAATATTTTTAAAACTCAATTCACCCCCCCTCTTGAGTTTGAGGCCACTTGTCCAACAGGGGTTTGTCCATGCCACATGGTTTTGTTATTGTCTTTTAATTGAAGTTGTAATTAAAGTATCAGGATTTTGACCCAGGCTATGTGTTGTAGTCCTGCGGCTTTAGATACTCACTTTATATTTATTCATGAGGTATTTCAGTTAGTTGTCTTGCAATTTACATACAGGCAGTATTTTATGAAATTGATTAAGTAATCAAGTTGGTTAAGTTTAATGACGTCATGATTGAATTAAAGAAAAAGTTATTCCGCATTTTAATTAAGCGTGGCTTAATACGATAGTATGTTAACAATCCGGGTTAACACGGGCTGTTACAAAATCCTTCTCAAGGAACTCAGCATTCTTTGACACAAACACTTTGTGTTCTTCCATGGAGTAGAAGTAGTATCTCTTAGTACCTTTAGGATACCCCACAAATAGACATTTAGTACTCTAACCCATTATCTAAGTCATAAGCTCAAGGATGAAGTCCTAGCCTTATTCATATCTCTAACCCATTATGTAATATTAGAATTTAGTCAATTAACCTCAAATAACAATACCTGGCCAAAACATATAGGTCTTACAACTTAATTGCATAGTCCATAAACATAAAAACCCCTTAAACACACACATACAAACACAGTATCTTACACGCATATCAAATGTCTAAAGTAGCATAACTAGCATAATCTATTACAGTCATCCAACTATAATTAAAAGGCATCACTTAATCCGTAAGGATTCAGTGAAGTCATAGTCTCCGAAGACTTCAACAAACGCAAGATGCATAGCCTCCGCATACAGCCCTTCATTACAAAGTCTAGTAATCTTATGCACAAGTAAGTGCATGGTATCATCTTCATGACATACTAGTCTCTTTCCTTTCCTTACCCATTTGGTCATTTTTACCTGAAAGAGGGATCCCCAAAGAGGGGTGAGATTGGGGGTCTCAGTAAGGACTCATAGTTGGAGCAACCTCCAAACCATGATGCTTACTTCTGAAATAGTCATATAATAGCATATACAATAATAGAATGGGAAACTTTGAAACATAGTTTGGAAGATAAATCATGCTTTCAAAACATAATACCAATTCTGCCATGGCAATTACTCTCCATGGTCTTACGGATGAATACCCAGGGTCCTCGTCAGGTTGCCTCTGTGGTATTAGAGCACAGGCCATCATGACACATCTTGCATGAACAAAACATTAGTTCCAAACAGCCAAACATATCACTGTATAGCACCATATAACAGATTGCAGTCAAACCAACTCTTTACATAAAGGGGGTGGCAACCATAGGGAAACTACTTCTACAACCATAAATCACTTACATTATTGTCTTGTCTTTTCACTTCGCAAAAGATTAAGTTTGGCCACGTAGGTATTCCCAATGCTCTGGTCTTCCTTTGCACCCTTGCTTCGGCCTTTAGGATATTATTACTTAGAAGATAATTCTAACAACGTGGATTCATGCATAGTATTCTAACAATCCATATACTTAGGTTAACATGTAAGTCCAACTTTAACAAGGCTTTCCTTTCTTTTTAGGTTCTCAAGAATTCGAATGACAGGATGAAGATTTTGTATTCCTTTAAGTCCTCATAAAACTAAAAAATAAGAGGGATGGAGGTCCATAACTTGAACATGGAGTGTAAGAGACCTTACCTCAAAGGATGATGTTCAATGGAGTGATTCTTCCACCAAGTATTTCACTCTTGATCTTCTAAGTGTCTACCTTCCACGTGTTCCTCTATAGACGATGAAGGAGGCTTGAAGTTATTTTTGATGCTCCTAAGCCCTAGATGTGTCAATAGCCGAAGCCTTAGGTGGAAGGGAGAGGTTTGTTTCTTTTGGTTCTTGTTCTTTGAGAAGGCCGAAGCCTTGGTGAGGGAAGAAGGGTGTCCTTTATTTTTTTCTTTGGTTCCTTGTTAAGCTTAAAAGATTGAGGGGGTGTGACCTTTTTCCTTGGTTCCTTGGGTGTGTACGGTTAGGATGGGGGAAGGCCTTTGGTCATCTATCTTATTCAAGTCCCCTTAATCATCATGCCTAGGAGAGGATAGGTTAGATCCTAGGTTGAGTGTGGGGTAGGCAAATCTTCTCACCTTGTTCAAGGTTGTCATGCGCATGGGGGGAAGGGACTCTTGCATGTCACGTGTAAGAACCTGCACCGCTAATTAAGGTAATTAATGAATTAATTAAGATAATTAGGAAATAATTCCATAATTGACCCTGATAATTATTATTGGGCTTAAATAATTATAGAAAGTGAGTAAAAATGCTGAAAGTCGCTTTTCGGAAGAAAAGTGCAGATACCGGTTCTGCTACCCGGTATAAATGCGTACCGAAAAAATATCCCGAAAAATTATAATAAATGCATGATAATTACTAGAATAATATGTAGGACTTGTAAAACAAGTTTCAAGTCAAAATAATGAGAACTGATGCCAGAACTGATAGTGGCTATGGAACAGCGCGTACCGGAAAGGTGCTCCGAAAAATAAAATAAAAATATGATAAATATTATAAAATTGACTTGGTTCAGAATCTAAAGTTTGAGATTAAAATGCTAAGCGTAGATATTTTTGTTAATACTGCGTGTTTAAAACTTAAGTGTCTATAAATACAACTTTTGGGCTCAAAACCCTAGACACTTGTTTATTCCTACGTGAGTGAGAGGCTGACAAGAATTCACACTATTCCATTGTCACATCTCCTTCACCATTCCATGGTTTTCCTCTCCTTTGAAGCCTCTTGAGACCACCATTTCTCTTGAGTCCTTCATAAAGAGTCCTTGTGTGAGTGTGTTTGAACCTTTGGAGAGTGAAAGGTTCTCCATTTCTGAGTGGCAGCCACTGTTATAGGGTGATTTTGGGGCTGAGTTGGTGTGTTATTGTGGTGAGAGTCCTGTCCTTGACTTTGAAGGCTTCAAGAAGCCATTTTGAAGGGGAAAGGTGTAACCTTGTTATTCATTTTCGTACACCTATATGGACAGAACCTTGGAGCTGAGTATGGAGCTCCAAGCCACTTCATTTTCGGAGTTTTAAGACTTGGAAGGTATACTTTGGTCACACTTTGTGTATTTTGATGTTTTAAGCTTGTTTAAGCAATTAAAAATCGTGACTTGAACCATTTGATTAAAGGAATGTGTTTTTAGGTTCATAACATGTTAATAAACATCTGTTTAAGGAGTTCTTGGACTCCATATTGAGTTTGGATCATTGGAGGTCGATTTTACCTTTAAAACTCAGTTTTCTGCATTCTGTCGAAGAAGTATTCGAATACTTTTCTGCGAAAATGCAGAAATCGAATACTTCGCGAGACAACAGCGACCTAGTTTAGTAAAATTTCGATATCTTGAGCTACAGAGCTCTAAATTGAGTGAGGTTTGGACCTATATGAAGATAACACATAGGGCTACAACCATATAAATTTTCAGATCCATTGGATAAGTGGATTTCTCTGAGTTTATGTTTGAAGTCGCGACCCCATTGCTGGAAATTCAGCTTGTTGTAAGAACTTTGCAAAAAACATAACCGGAGTTATACAACTCCGATTGAGACATAAGGTATATCGCTAGAAACCTCAAGATGTCTAGTTTAACATTGTAAATATTAGAATATGAATATTGATATAATTATTGGTCTAAAACAGATTGTGATTCTGCTGTGTTTGGACTTTGAGTTTGTGCGGACTCTTGGCTTGGATTGATTGCTTGCAAGGTAAGCTTTCGTGTCCTCGGTTTAGCCATGTTGTGGTTCCACCAAGTCCCATGGGGATGTGGTTTATGCATGCTGTGTTTCATGCTTTGATTTTTGGAAATGTTGTTGAGCTGTTATATGCAATGTGCCTTTATGATATGCGTGTGGTGTCCACCTTTACGGTAAGCCTGAGTATGTGGTACATACGATAAGGTGAGGTTGTGGGTGAGGTGCAAGCGGTGTTCCCTCATGTGGGTTTAGACGTATTCCTACATTTCTCTGGCCAGTAGATAGTAAAAACACACATGGCACGAATATCTGTTGCACTGCATAGTTTTGGAACTAATATTGGAAATATTGTTTTTGAACTTATATTGCACATGTAAGTGAGCTTGGGGTGGAAGATCCTTGAGGACCCCTTGTCTTACTGAGATTTCTTGTTTAGAGATCTCACCCCACGTTTGGGGACGTTTATTTCAGGTTCAGGTAATGTTGAGGCCTCAGGCGGTAGGAGGCCGGAGCTGAGTTAGATATCGATGATATTATATGCTGACATTGTTGGATGCTGGTTATGCATGCTGCTTTATGCTTTTAGCTTCATTATGTTTGAGATTGATGTTGGGCATTGTTGCCTCATTTGTTGAGCATGGGGATTGTCCATGCCACATAGACTTGTTATGTTTTCTGTTAGTTACAGTTGTGTTAAAGTATCAGGATTTTGGTCCAGGCTATGTGTTGTAGTCCTGTGACTTAGATACTCACTTATTATTTATATATGAGGTATTTCAGTTAGTTATCTTGCAATTTACATACAGACAGTATTTTATGAAATTGATTAAGTAATCAAGTTGGCTAAGGTTAATGACGTCATAATTGAATTAAAGAAAAAGTTATTCCACATTTTAATTAAGCATGGCTTAATACGATAGTATGTTAACAATCCGGGTTAACACGGGCTGTTACATTTTATGGTATCAGATCACTTTCTAGGGAAAAGCCTGTATGTATTGCAATAACTTAGGATGTTTCGTTGCATGTCTACTTTGTGTTCTCTCTGATTGGTGTGTATTATGATAATGCATATGTGACCACATGGCGTGGGCCTGATCAACTCATTCTTTGTGTAACTTGTGCAAGAGTCATGGTCCCACCAAGGAGGAACCCTAGTACGAGCGAGGATCAACCGGATCCCATCCTGGCTGTATTAGCTGAGAAGCAGGCGGCCCGAATAGCCGACCAGGAGGCCACGAGGTTGGCAAACCAGGAGATGCTGGACGCCATCAGAGAGGTGAACCGGAGAGCCACTGCTGAGGTTCTGGAGGAGAACCGGATGGCCAACATGACTATGATGAGGGTCATGTTGGAGGAGATGAGGGTTGGCCCTGCTGCTGGCCAGTGTCCTCCACCACCTCCACCACCGCCTCCACCTCCACCAAGTCAGCAGGAGGACACCCAGAGTCAGAAGGGTGAGGGTAGCCATTTGACGGGGGCTCTGCAAGCCATTCCCGTATTTGCTGAGGATCGAGACTGAAAGTAAACTGGCCTTTGAAGGCCGATGCATGTAAGGTGTAAAACAAGAATTTTACTGCGGAACATACATTCACTCATAGATTCATGCTTTAAGACAGCATGATGTTACCTTGTTTTGGCCTGATCAGTCAGGGAGATGAAATGTCAGGCTTGAAGGGTTCAAACCCTCTAATGGTGATCCACACCACCGTTCGTCTATGATGCAAGAACTCTTTCTTGAAAGCCACCAGATGAACACCACAATGAGGCTTGCTATGCGCACAAGTGGTGAGGGTGGAGGCTAGGTATCCTGTTTGGAAAGGTGTACTGAGCTACCCTACAGAATGGTGCATAGAGGAGGAGAGTTGGCTTGGTTTTCCAATGAAACCTAAGGTGAGGAACATGTCTATTTATGCGCACCCTTTGGAGAGGAGGAGGGAATTCATTTATTCAAAATGAAAAACAAACTTTCAAATTTCTTTGAAAGTTGTGCATGAAACAGTGTGATAAGGTGGAGCTGTTGCAAAATAAACTTTGCCAACAACCTCCAATCTTATCCACATGAATTTAAATTCAAATTAATTTAAACTTAAATTCATAAACTATCATATAGTATATAGTTTTCATGCGCATAGTTCAGCCCTATAAAGGGTCCAAATACATTGAGCAGTTGCATTCAAAATTTGAATCAACTTACCCACTGATTCCCTCAACCACCAAATCTGAATGGAGGTTTGTTTTAAGTGATAAGATAACACTCTTATCACTTAAAAGTGGCGCACCAAACAGCCTAGGGAGAGCCTCCAAAGATGCTTCTTCATCCAAGGAATATGCTCCAATAAGATCTTGTCTTATCCTTTTGTTATGAAACAACTTTTCAAAACCAATTCAAATTCGAATTCAAACACTTGAATTCAAACGTTCAAACATTCAAATTCAAAATTCAAAATTCAAAATTTCAAATTTCAAATTCAAAATTCGAATTTCAAAATTCAAATTCAAATTCAAATTTTTAAATTCAAATTTCAAATTTCAAATTTCAAATTCAAAATTCGAATTTCGAAATTCAAATTCTAAATTCAAATTTCAAAATTCAAATTTCAAATTCAAAATTCGAAATTCAAATATTTGATTATTAATTTAACTAATTAAATTAATTAGTAATGGCTTGGACTATCCAAGCCCATTACTAAACTCCATGCACCACCCACCCATTTACGTGGGCTTCCAAACAGCTTCTTGGGCTAATAACATTATTAGGCCCAATACCTTTAAAGCTAGTCCATCATAACTACGAGGTGTTAGTGTGTGACCCATTAGGTCCAACTTAGCTACTGACATAACTGGGCTTGGGCCCAACAAGCCCACAACCCAATTAATGACAACACAGAGCACTAGCAATGCTTTGTTGCCCCAGAACTAGTCAGATTAATGACTTGATCATCCTATTGCACATATTTGGTTACCGTATGTATTTCCCTTCATCTCGGTTATCTTCCCATTAACCTAGGGTAAGGAAATGTATCAACCCCTGCGGTTTAGGGTAAGCTTTATTCGAAATAGGGAATCTTCAATTTACTGACTCTAAATGCAGATCATCTCATGATCTCTTTTACTATGCATAGATTCCCGAGTCCCTGTAAATGTCATCCCGATTTCTCCGGTTTACAAATAACCTAATCTCTCACAGAGATTTGACGAATTCCTTCAGCTTATTACCCTAGCCCTGTGCCCTTTAAGGACACGCCCAACAGTATACCTATGAGTCTCCATGTTTCAGGCAGACGAGGTATACAATCAAAACATGCCTTCAAGAACACAGTCTAGGTAATAACTTCTGGTCTAAGGAAAGACACACCCAAACATAAAGAGATTACTCTAATGACACTATCTGTGAGATTTCCTCATAGAGTCTCTTTTTGGGTCTGTTCAGTGCGAGCTATACTCTTATAGGTCCACCCACGACTTTAGCTAAGATATCTCCATATCTGCAGCTCACGAGGTCTTTACCTTGTATCCATATACAAGTAGATAAGTCGTACTAGTCTTTACTCGAGATCACTGATCCCCAAACTCAGTGTCTCTAGACTAGGAACATATAATTAGGAATAGACATGCAATATCCTTGAATCCTCATGATCGTGATCTCATCACAGATACTCAAGAGATACCTGTTCTATTCCAAGGGGTTTATCCAGTTCATTCATATAATATTAACAGTAATATCGAGACACAATATGAAACTGAATAAATAGTGCTTACATTTATTTGCGACAAATAAAGTTCTACATCTAGTGTCCTTTATTTAATCAAAAGATTGTCTCTAGGACACCCATATGCTAACAAGCTCCCACTTGGCCTAGAGCCAATCAGACCTAAGTCGTATGCCCAAAGCCGCATAATGACTATCATGTTTTCTCTGAGAAACAGCTGTTGTCAGAGAATCGGCCAGGTTATCGTCTATGGGAACATAATACATTTTTACATCATTCCTATCAATGATTTCTCTAATCAAATGATATCTGCGGAGCACGTGTTTAGATCTTTGATGAGACCTAGGTTCCTGTGACTGCGCGATGGCTCCAGTGTTGTCGCAAAGCAACTGTATGGGCTCATCCACGCTTGGAACCACCCTTAGTTCATTTACGAACTTCTTGATCCACACTGCCTCCTTAGCTGCTTCTGAAGCAGCTATGTATTCAGCCTCTGTCGTTGAGTCTGTTGTTGTCTCCTGCTTGGAACTTTTCCAAGACACTGCCCCACCATTTAAGGTGAATACGAATCCTGACTGTGACTTGCAGTCATCTTTGTCACTCTGAAAGCTGGAATCAGTGAACCCTTTCACTGTTAACTCATTAACCCCACCATAGACCAGAAATGCATCCTTAGTTCTTCTTAAGTATTTAAGGATGGTCTTGACTGCCGTCCAGTGACCCTCTCCAGGGTCTGACTGGTATCTGCTCGTAATGCTTAAAGCATATGAGACATCTGGTCTCGTACATATCATGGCATACATGATGGATCCAATAGCCGAAGCGTATGGAATTCCACTCATGCGATCCTTCTCAGGCTGTGACTTAGGACACATAGCCCTTGATAGGTGTACCCCATGACTGACAGGAAGAAAACCCCTTTTCGACCCTTCCATGCTAAACCTCTTTAGCATCTTGTCAACGTACGTGGATTGAGATAAACCCAGCAGCCTCTTGGATCTATCTCTATAGATCTTTATACTGAGTATAAAGGCTGCCTCTCCCAAATCCTTCATGGTAAAGTTTTCTGAAAGCCACTCTTTCGTTATTTTTAATGTGGGGATGTCATTTCCTATTAGCAATATGTCATCTACATAAAGCACTAGGAAGACGACATTACTCCCACTTACCTTTCTGTAAACACAAGGTTCATCCTCGTTCTTGATAAAACCGTTACTCTTAACGACTTCATCAAAACGTATATTCCAACTCCTTGATGCTTGCTTTAGCCCATATATTGACCTTTGTAGTTTGCATACCATATGCACCTGATCTTTGTTTTCAAAGCCTTCAGGTTGTGTCATGTACACTTCCTCCTTCAAGAACCCATTCAAGAAGGCGGTCTTGACATCCATTTGCCAAATTTCATAGTCGTGGTATGCTGCTATTGCAAGCATGATCCTAATAGATTTGATCATGGCAACTGGTGAAAAAGTTTCATCATAGTCAACTCCTTGTCTTTGACGATACCCTTTCGCCACCAACCTAGCTTTGTAGGTCTGAACGTTGCCATCTGCATCAGTCTTTCTTTTAAAGACCCATTTATTACCAATAGGAACTATTCCTTGTGGTTTAGGAACCAAGGTCCATACCTTGTTCTGATACATCGAATCCATTTCAGATTCCATGGCTTCAAGCCATTTTGAGGAGTCAACATCTTTGACCGCCTCCTCGTAGTTACTTGGTTCATCATCCTCAACAGTTTGCTGATTCTCAATCACAAACTCGTACCTTTCAGGTGGATGGATGACCCTCGTAGGTCTACGGAGTTGTGTGTTTACTTCTCCATTGGAGAACGTCGCCTGCGGAGCAGACTCGGGTTCCTCAATCTGTTCTTGTGGATCTTGCACTTCTTCAAGATCAATCTTACTCCCACTGCCTCCTTGAGAGATCAAATCCTTCTCAAGGAACTCAGCATTCTTTGAAACAAACACTTTGTGTTCTTCCATGGAGTAGAAGTAGTATCCCTTAGTACCTTTAGGATACCCCACAAATAGACATTTAGTACTCTTAGCACTAAGCTTGTCTGATGTCAACGCTTTGACATAAGCTGGCGATCCCCATACCCTGAGGTAACTCAGGTTGGGTCTCTACCACTCCATATCTCATATGGTGTGGTCTGAACAGATTTAGACGGTACCCTATTTAGAAGGTATGCCGCTGTGTCTAAGGCATATCCCCAAAACGATTTTGGAAGTTGAGTCTCACTCATCATAGACCTAACCATGTCTAACAAGGTCCTGTTTCTCCTTTCGGAGACACCGTTTTGGTGTGGTGTGTAAGGAGCGGTAAATTGTGAGAGAATTCCATTTTCTCTCAGATAACCCTGAAACTCGTGGCTCAAATATTCACCACCACGATCTGATCGTAATGTCTTAATCATCTTGCCACGCTGTTTCTCCACCTCATTCCTAAACTCTTTGAACTTTTCAAAAGCTTCAGATTTATATCTCATTAGGTATATATACCCAAATCTTGATTTGTCATCTGTAAAGGTAATGAAATAAGAATATCCACCTCTAGCCTCAATAGACATTGGGCCACATACATCAGTATGAATGAGTTCTAATAACTCACTAGCCCTATGACTCTCAAGCCCTTTGGGCTTTTGTTGAATCATTTTCCCAGCTAGACAAGATTCACACTGTCCATAGGATTCCAAATCCATGGAGTCCAGGTATCCATCTCTATGCATCCTAGACAATCTTGTTTCATTTATGTGCCCTAGTCTACAGTGCCAAAGATAAGATTGATTATCCGTCCTAGGTCGTTTCACATCTATATTGAGCACTTCATTTCCCATTTCCAACACATACAATCCATTTATTAAAGAAGCAGTACCGTAAACCATATCATTCAAAATGATAGAAAAAGTACCATTCCTAATACTGAAAGTATATCCATCTTGTTCTAAACAAGAAATTGAAATAATGTTTCTAGAAATTTGCGGAACATAAAGACAATTATTCAAATGCAATAAAAGGCCCGTAGGCAAAATAAGGTCAGCATCTCCAACTGAATGAGCAGCAACTCTTGCTCCATTACCAACGCGGAGATCCACCTCGTTTCTATCCAATCTCCTTGGGCTCCTAAGTACCTGCAACATATTGCAGATATGAGAACCACATCCGGTATCCAATACCCATGAGGATGGATTAGCATAAGAATAATTTATCTCAATCATGAAAATACCTGAGGCAGAAGCATCACCATGCTTCTTGTCCTTCACATTGTTCAGGTAGTCTGGACAATTCCTCTTCCAGTGGCCTTTCTTGCCACAATGGAAGCACTCAGCATCACCCTTGTCCTTAGGTGCCTTCTTACCCTTCTTCTTGAAAGTAAACTGGCCTTTGAAGGCCGATGCATGTAAGGTGTAAAACAAAATTTTTACTGCGGAACATACATGCACTCATAGATTCATGCTTTAAGACAGCATGATGTTACCTTGTTTTGGCCTGATCAGTCAGGGAGATGAGATGTCAGGCTTGAAGGGTTCAAACCCTCTAATGGTGATCCACACCACCGTTCGTCTATGATGCAAGAACTCTTTCTTGAAAGCCACCAGATGAACACCACAATGAGGCTTGCTATGCGCACAAGTGGTGAGGGTGGAGGCTAGGTATCCTGTTTGGAAAGGTGTACTGAGCTACCCTACAGAATGGTGCATAGAGGAGGAGAGTTGGCTTGGTTTTCCAATGAAACCTAAGGTGAGGAACATGTCTATTTATGCACACCCTTTGGAGAGGAGGAGGGAATTCATTCATTCAAAATGAAAAACAAACTTTCAAATTTCTTTGAAAGTTATGCATGAAACAGTGTGATAAGGTGGAGCTGTTGCAAAACAAACTTTGCCAACAACCTCCAATCTTATCCACATGAATTTAAATTCAAATTAATTTAAACTTAAATTCATAAACTATCATATAGTATATAGTTTTCATGCGCATAATTCAGCCCTATAAAGGGTCCAAATACATTGAGCAGTTGCATTCAAAATTTGAATCAACTTACCCACTGATTCCCTCAACCACCAAATCTGAATGGAGGTTTGTTTTAAGTGATAAGATAACACTCTTATCACTTAAAAGTGATGCACCAAACAGCCTAGGGAGAGCCTCCAAAGATGCTTCTTCATCCAAGGAATATGCTCCAATAAGATCCTGTCTTATCCTTTTGTTATGAAACAACTTTTCAAAACCAATTCAAATTCGAATTCAAACACTTGAATTCAAACGTTCAAACATTCAAATTCAAAATTCAAAATTCAAAATTTCAAATTTCAAATTCAAAATTCGAATTTCAAAATTCAAATCCAAATTCAAATTTCAAAATTCAAATTTCAAATTTCAAATTTCAAATTCAAAATTCGAATCTCGAAATTCAAATTCTAAATTCAAATTTCAAAATTCAAATTTCAAATTCAAGATTCGAAATTCAAATATTTGATTATTAATTTAACTAATTAAATTAATTAGTAATGGCTTGGACTATCCAAGCCCATTACTAAACTCCATGCACCACCCACCCATTTAGGTGGGCTTCCAAACAGCTTCTTGGGCTAATAACATTATTAGGCCCAATACCTTTAAAGCTAGTCCATCATAACTACAAGGTGTTAGTGTGTGACCCATTAGGTCCAACTTAGCTACTGACATAACTGGGCTTGGGCCCAACAAGCCCACAACCCAATTAATGACAACACAGAGCACTAGCAATGCTTTGTTGCCCCAGAACTAGTCAGATTAATGACTTGATCAACCTATTGCACATATTTGGTTACCGTATGTATTTCCCTTCGTCTCGGTTATCTTCCCATTAACCTAGGGTAAGGAAATGTATCAACCCCTGCGGTTTAGGGTAAGCTTTATTCGAAATAGGGAATCTTCAATTTACTGACTCTAAAGGCAGATCATCTCATGATCTCTTTTACTATGCATAGATTCCCGAGTCCCTGTAAATGTCATCCCGATTTCTCCGGTTTACAGATAACCTAATCTCTCACAGAGATTTGACGAATTCCTTCAGCTTATTACCCTAGCCCTGTGCCCTTTAAGGACACGCCCAACAGTATACCTATGAGTCTCCATGTTTCAGGCAGACGAGGTATACAATCAAAACATGCCTTCAAGAACACAGTCTAGGTAATAACTTCTGGTCTAAGGAAAGACATACCCAAACATAAAGAGATTACTCTAATGACACTATCTGTGAGATTTCCTCATAGAGTCTCTTTTTGGGTCTGTTCAGTGCGAGCTATACTCTTATAGGTCCACCCACGACTTTAGCTAAGATATCTCCATATCTGCAGCTCATGAGGTCTTTACCTTGTATCCATATACAAGTAGATAAGTCGTACTAGTCTTTACTCGAGATCACTGATCCCCAAACTCAGTGTCTCTAGACTAGGAACATATAATTAGGAATAGACATGCAATATCCTTGAATCCTCATGATCGTGATCTCATCACAGATACTCAAGAGATACCTGTTCTATTCCAAGGGGTTTATCCAGTTCATTCATATAATATTAACAGTAATATCGAGACACAATATGAAACTGAATAAATAGTGCTTACATTTATTTGCGACAAATAAAGTTCTACATCTAGTGTCCTTTTATTTAATCAAAAGATTGTCTCTAGGACACCCATATGCTAACAAGCTCCCACTTGGCCTAGAGCCAATCAGACCTAAGTCGTATGCCCAAAGCCTCATAATGACTATCATGTTTTCTCTGAGAAACAGCCTTTGTCAGAGAATCGGCCAGGTTATCGTCTGTGGGAACATAATCCATTTTTACATCATTCCTATCAATGATTTCTCTAATCAAATGATATCTGCGGAGCACGTGTTTAGATCTTTGATGAGACCTAGGTTCCTTTGACTGCGCGATGGCTCCAGTGTTGTCGCAAAGCAACTGTATGGGCTCATCCACGCTCGGAACCACCCTTAGTTCATTTATGAACTTCTTGATCCACACTGCCTCCTTAGCTGCTTCTGAAGCAGCTATGTATTCAGCCTCTGTCGTTGAGTCTGCTGTTGTCTCCTGCTTGGAACTTTTCCAAGACACTGCCCCACCATTTAAGGTGAATACGAATCCTGACTGTGACTTGCAGTCATCTTTGTCACTCTGAAAGCTGGCATCAGTGAACCCTTTCACTGTTAACTCATTAACCCCACCATAGACCAGAAACGCATCCTTAGTTCTTCTTAAGTATTTAAGGATGGTTTTGACTGCCGTCCAGTGACCCTCTCCAGGGTCTGACTGGTATCTGCTCGTAATGCTTAAAGCATATGAGACATCTGGTCTCGTACATATCATGGCATACATGATGGATCCAATAGCCGAAGCGTATGGAATTCCACTCATGCGATCCTTCTCAGGCTGTGACTTAGGACACATAGCCCTTGATAGGTGTACCCCATGACTGACAGGAAGAAAACCCCTTTTCGACCCTTCCATGCTAAACCTCTTTAGCATCTTGTCAACGTACGTGGATTGAGATAAACCCAGCAGCCTTTGGATCTATCTCTATAGATCTTTATACCGAGTATAAAGGCTGCCTCTCCCAAATCCTTCATGGTAAAGTTTTCTGAAAGCCACTCTTTCGTTATTTTTAATGTGGGGATGTCATTTCCTATTAGCAATATGTCATCTACATAAAGCACTAGGAAGACGACATTACTCCCACTTACCTTTCTGTAAACACAAGGTTCATCCTCGTTCTTGATAAAACCGTTACTCTTAACGACTTCATCAAAACGTATATTCCAACTCCTTGATGCTTGCTTTAGCCCATATATTGACCTTTGTAGTTTGCATACCATATGCACCTGATCTTTGTTTTCAAAGCCTTCAGGTTGTGTCATGTACACTTCCTCCTTCAAGAACCCATTCAAGAAGGCGGTCTTGACATCCATTTGCCAAATTTCATAGTCGTGGTATGCTGCTATTGCAAGCATGATCCTAATAGATTTGATCATGGCAACTGGTGAAAAAGTTTCATCATAGTCAACTCCTTGTCTTTGACGATACCCTTTCGCCACCAACCTAGCTTTGTAGGTCTGAACGTTGCCATCTGCATCAGTCTTTCTTTTAAAGACCCATTTATTACCAATAGGAACTATTCCTTGTGGTTTAGGAACCAAGGTCCATACCTTGTTCTGATACATCGAATCCATTTCAGATTCCATGGCTTCAAGCCATTTTGAGGAGTCAACATCTTTGACCGCCTCCTCGTAGTTACTTGGTTCATCATCCTCAACAGTTTGCTGATTCTCAATCACAAACCCGTACCTTTCAGGTGGATGGATGACCCTCGTAGGTCTACGGAGTTGTGTGTTTACTTCTCCATTGGAGAACGTCGCCTGCGGAGCAGACTCGGGTTCCTCAATCTGTTCTTGTGGATCTTGCACTTCTTCAAGATCAATCTTACTCCCACTGCCTCCTTGAGAGATCAAATCCTTCTCAAGGAACTCAGCATTCTTTGAAACAAACACTTTGTGTTCTTCCATGGAGTAGAAGTAGTATCCCTTAGTACCTTTAGGATACCCCACAAATAGACATTTAGTACTCTTAGCACTAAGCTTGTCTGATGTCAACGCTTTGACATAAGCTGGCGATCCCCATACCCTGAGGTAACTCAGGTTGGGTCTCTTACCACTCCATATCTCATATGGTGTGGTCTGAACAGATTTAGACGGTACCCTATTTAGAAGGTATGCCGCTGTGTCTAAGGCATATCCCCAAAACGATTTTGGAAGTTGAGTCTCACTCATCATAGACCTAACCATGTCTAACAAGGTCCTGTTTCTCCTTTCGGAGACACCGTTTTGGTGTGGTGTGTAAGGAGCGGTAAATTGTGAGAGAATTCCATTTTCTCTCAGATAACCCTGAAACTCGTGGCTCAAATATTCACCACCACGATCTGATCGTAATGTCTTAATCATCTTGCCACGCTGTTTCTCCACCTCATTCCTAAACTCTTTGAACTTTTCAAAAGCTTCAGATTTATATCTCATTAGGTATATATACCCAAATCTTGATTTGTCATCTGTAAAGGTAATGAAATAAGAATATCCACCTCTAGCCTCAATAGACATTGGGCCACATACATCAGTATGAATGAGTTCTAATAACTCACTAGCCCTATGACTCTCAAGCCCTTTGGGCTTTTGTTGAATCATTTTCCCAGCTAGACAAGATTCACACTGTCCATAGGATTCCAAATCCATGGAGTCCAGGTATCCATCTCTATGCATCCTAGACAATCTTGTTTCATTTATGTGCCCTAGTCTACAGTGCCAAAGATAAGATTGATTATCCGTCCTAGGTCGTTTCACATCTATATTGAGCACTTCATTTCCCATTTCCAACACATACAATCCATTTATTAAAGAAGCAGTACCGTAAACCATATCATTCAAAATGATAGAAAAAGTACCATTCCTAATACTGAAAGTATATCCATCTTGTTCTAAACAAGAAATTGAAATAATGTTTCTAGAAATTTGCGGAACATAAAGACAATTATTCAAATGCAATAAAAGGCCCGTAGGCAAAATAAGGTCAGCATCTCCAACTGAATGAGCAGCAACTCTTGCTCCATTACCAACGCGGAGATCCACCTCGTTTCTATCCAATCTCCTTGGGCTCCTAAGTACCTGCAACATATTGCAGATATGAGAACCACATCCGGTATCCAATACCCATGAGGATGGATTAGCATAAGAATAATTTATCTCAATCATGAAAATACCTGAGGCAGAAGCATCACCATGCTTCTTGTCCTTCACATTGTTCAGGTAGTCTGGACAATTCCTCTTCCAGTGGCCTTTCTTGCCACAATGGAAGCACTCAGCATCACCCTTGTCCTTAGGTGCCTTCTTACCCTTCTTCTTGCCCTTCTTCTTCTTGGGTTTTCCTTTGGGCTTAAGGGGGTCACCTTTTGCAGGCTCCTTACCCTTTCCCTTGGCCTTGCTAGGCCCACCAATCAAAAGAGCCTGTGTCCTATCCTTCTTGATAGACACTTCAGCTGTTGTTAACATGCTTAACAACTCAGGCAAGCTCACTTGCATCCCATGCATATTGTAATTCATGATGAATTGACTGAAGGAAGGTGGAAGTGAGGTGAGGACTAAGTCATTACTTAGCTCGGCATCCATGATGAAGCCTAGGTTTCCTAGCTTCTCAATCAGCCCGATCATCTTGAGAACATGGCTGCCAACAGACATGCTCTCAGTCATCCTACAAGAGAACAGTTCTCTTGAGGCCTCATACCTCTCATGCCTGCCTTTAATATCATACAACTCCTTGAGATGTACGATAATAGAGGGAGCATCCATATGCTCATGCTGCTTTTGCAGTTCAGGCGACATGGATGCCAACATGATGCATACTGCCATCACATTGTCATCCAAGTGCTGTTGATGGGTTACGAAATCAAATTCCGCAAACCCTTCTTCCCCTTCCCGTGGAGCTACGGGTATTACAGCATCTAAAACGTAGGCAATCTTTTCGGCCCTTAGAACTATTCTTAGGTTCCGATACCAGTCCATAAAATTCGAACCGGTCAGTTTATTCGTATCGAGTATTGAACGCAGTGACAGTGGATTAGTCATACTATAAGCTGAAAAGGATGTAAAGATAGTTTTAGTTAATATACGGTTATGTAGTTAAAAGCAAATTATTAAAGACTTGAAATAATTTGCCCCTCCCACTATTTTATCTAAGTCAATGACCCTTCCTTTTGACTTAGGGTTAATCTACTTTAGATTTTACCTTAGTGGGTTTAAGAGTGCGATTATTTATTTTAACCTCCGTCTGAGACCGCAAGATTAATTTAAATAAAGGGTTGATCTTTATCAACAGTATCTCATACCCTCTCTTAACTTTAGGTTGACAACTCTTTGTCACTTAGTGGTGCATCTCATGCAACCAACCTAGCACCATTACCCTAAGCACATAAGTCCGGCTGTGCCTGCAACTTATGTCTTAGTTAAGCATTAAACCAGCACCCTAAGTGTCTTACACTTCAAACACTACTCTAGCCCAACGAAATAGTGGGTCCCAACTGAGTTGTGGAGCACCACTACGTAGAAGAGTTTTGAGTAGCATTGGTGGTGGGAGATAATCATATGCTTAATTATTTATTCCTTTTAAGGGTTCCTTTTATCTTGGGGTTAATTAGGTCCCATCAAACGCATATTGTAAGTTATCATGCTAGTCGTTACCTATGTCAAACATCTATCGGTATACACTAGTCGTTATTGGACAAACATAATAACCATACAAACGCGATTTGCCCAATTTATGCATACTAGACGTTCTAATCATACATACATATAAACAGTTTATATTGAGATAGCCATGGTGCTCGCGCTTTTGTCCTTTTTGCTTCTTTAAGCAACGGCCGCTTGTCGTCTATACGCCACTAGCCTATTTCTCTAATTACAAATAATTAAAGAAACTCCATAACACTTTGGAGGAACAAAATTACAAAATTTAAATTACAAATATACTTGTAAATTAAAATGCGCGATTACACATAAATTTAAAATTCAAAAAAATTCAAATCCGGGCACCATGACCATCCCCTTCCTGTTTGTACCTGAAAAGTTCAAAACTTGCAAACACAAACATTATATTATCACATAACATTTTCACATGTATTTTGACATTTAACATTTAAACATCAAAATAACATCAAGATTCATAATCTTAAATTTCTCATTGGCCGAATTTAAAAACAATTTCAATTCAAATTTTGTTAATTCTTTCTTAAAGAAAACAAAATTAAACCATGCATGTAGCCATATATCCCTACATGGCCGAATCATATAGGTAACTATATGATAAATTTGTCACAAAATTTCATGCATATAAACATGACACAATTCATGGAGAAAAATAAGAAATCATTCAAGGTACTCTTAGTACCCTCCATGGCCGAATCTACCCTTTCAAAAAGGGTGTTCCTTTTAGAACTTTCATAAAGAAAAGAAACTAAACCATGATGCATAATGTTTTATGAACACAGAATCAAATTTTCATGTTCATAAAAACAAAAACTTTAACACTTTAAAGGATTTGTGATTCAAAATCCACATGCAGAATTTAAACTTTAACCCTTTAAAGATTTTTGACCGTGAAAGACTCTTTTCACAAACAAGGTACCATCACCCGTCGATGGTAAAGCAACCGGGCTCTGATACCACTTGAAAGTAAACTGGCCTTTGAAGGCCGATGCATGTAAGGTGTAAAACAAAATTTTTACTGCGGAACATACATGCACTCATAGATTCATGCTTTAAGACAGCATGATGTTACCTTGTTTTGGCCTGATCAGTCAGGGAGATGAGATGTCAGGCTTGAAGGGTTCAAACCCTCTAATGGTGATCCACACCACCGTTCGTCTATGATGCAAGAACTCTTTCTTGAAAGCCACCAGATGAACACCACAATGAGGCTTGCTATGCGCACAAGTGGTGAGGGTGGAGGCTAGGTATCCTGTTTGGAAAGGTGTACTGAGCTACCCTACAGAATGGTGCATAGAGGAGGAGAGTTGGCTTGGTTTTCCAATGAAACCTAAGGTGAGGAACATGTCTATTTATGCACACCCTTTGGAGAGGAGGAGGGAATTCATTCATTCAAAATGAAAAACAAACTTTCAAATTTCTTTGAAAGTTATGCATGAAACAGTGTGATAAGGTGGAGCTGTTGCAAAACAAACTTTGCCAACAACCTCCAATCTTATCCACATGAATTTAAATTCAAATTAATTTAAACTTAAATTCATAAACTATCATATAGTATATAGTTTTCATGCGCATAATTCAGCCCTATAAAGGGTCCAAATACATTGAGCAGTTGCATTCAAAATTTGAATCAACTTACCCACTGATTCCCTCAACCACCAAATCTGAATGGAGGTTTGTTTTAAGTGATAAGATAACACTCTTATCACTTAAAAGTGATGCACCAAACAGCCTAGGGAGAGCCTCCAAAGATGCTTCTTCATCCAAGGAATATGCTCCAATAAGATCCTGTCTTATCCTTTTGTTATGAAACAACTTTTCAAAACCAATTCAAATTCGAATTCAAACACTTGAATTCAAACGTTCAAACATTCAAATTCAAAATTCAAAATTCAAAATTTCAAATTTCAAATTCAAAATTCGAATTTCAAAATTCAAATCCAAATTCAAATTTCAAAATTCAAATTTCAAATTTCAAATTTCAAATTCAAAATTCGAATTTCGAAATTCAAATTCTAAATTCAAATTTCAAAATTCAAATTTCAAATTCAAGATTCGAAATTCAAATATTTGATTATTAATTTAACTAATTAAATTAATTAGTAATGGCTTGGACTATCCAAGCCCATTACTAAACTCCATGCACCACCCACCCATTTAGGTGGGCTTCCAAACAGCTTCTTGGGCTAATAACATTATTAGGCCCAATACCTTTAAAGCTAGTCCATCATAACTACAAGGTGTTAGTGTGTGACCCATTAGGTCCAACTTAGCTACTGACATAACTGGGCTTGGGCCCAACAAGCCCACAACCCAATTAATGACAACACAGAGCACTAGCAATGCTTTGTTGCCCCAGAACTAGTCAGATTAATGACTTGATCATCCTATTGCACATATTTGGTTACCGTATGTATTTCCCTTCGTCTCGGTTATCTTCCCATTAACCTAGGGTAAGGAAATGTATCAACCCCTGCGGTTTAGGGTAAGCTTTATTCGAAATAGGGAATCTTCAATTTACTGACTCTAAAGGCAGATCATCTCATGATCTCTTTTACTATGCATAGATTCCCGAGTCCCTGTAAATGTCATCCCGATTTCTCCGGTTTACAGATAACCTAATCTCTCACAGAGATTTGACGAATTCCTTCAGCTTATTACCCTAGCCCTGTGCCCTTTAAGGACACGCCCAACAGTATACCTATGAGTCTCCATGTTTCAGGCAGACGAGGTATACAATCAAAACATGCCTTCAAGAACACAGTCTAGGTAATAACTTCTGGTCTAAGGAAAGACACACCCAAACATAAAGAGATTACTCTAATGACACTATCTGTGAGATTTCCTCATAGAGTCTCTTTTTGGGTCTGTTCAGTGCGAGCTATACTCTATAGGTCCAC
>JAVKPL010006371.1:0-25943 GCA_032173675.1 Gastrolobium villosum
TGAACTTGGCAAAATATTGATCAATAGACATTGACCCTTGCTTCAAATCGTTATACTCATTCTGCTTCCTTTCCCTAGCCTCCCTAGGAAAATAGTTGTCTAAGAACAGCGTCTCAAACAATCGCCAGGTAATTTCCCGGCCTTCAGCTTCTAGAGGTTGCACAGTATTAGTCCACCAATCCTCCGCTTCCTCTTCCAACATATAAACGGAGTAGACCAATTTCAATGCATCAGGGCACCTCATAACCCTGAAAATCTTCTCCATAGCTTGGAGCCATTTTGCTGCCACCATAGGGTCATATTCTCCTTTAAAAGAAGGAGGTTTATGTTTTCTGAAAGCCATTAATCTTCTTTCCTCGGCTTCGTGCTCATCAACATGTTCTGCATGCGGTTGACGCACCTCAGTGTGCTGGCTATGACTACCTGAGTGGTGACTTGCTTCACCCTCATTATTACCCGCTCCGTCTTCTTCATTGTGAGTAGGTGGAGTAGGCGTGGCAGTGTGAGGAGGAGGAGAGGGTTGTCGGTTCTCGGGTCTAGCACCCCTCATCGCCCTCAGCTCGTTCATCATTGCGGTCATAGCATTCCGCGTGTCCTCATTTGTTTTGAGTAGATTTTCGTTAGCTCGACGACTAACTTCCAACTCTCTGTGCACAGCTGCCAGGGTTTCAACTATAGGATCCGGCTGCCCAACTGTTGCCCCACGACCACCTCGTGGCCTAACCAAAGCAGCCAAAACAGGATCTGGCTGAGCGTTTGCATTCGATGCTTCGGCGTTATTCCGATTCCTCGTCATGACACTACACAAGTTACACCCAGAAATGAGTTGATCAGGCTCACACTAAGTGATCACAAATGCAATAATCATCAAGAGTACCAAAACAACTACAAGGCATTAAACAGCAAACACATATAACAATAGTCCACAAGTTTCCCTACAAAACTGCTCTGATACCATAAAATGTAACACCCCGTTCTAGAACCGGTTTGTTAACATTGACTTATGATATTAAGCGCAGTTACAATCACATTGGTGCAATTAAAATCCGGTTAAATTTCTCTTTTAAAGCAAGCCGAATTAAAATTACCCAATTGCGTGACCATAACCATAGTGCATTGCGGAATAACATACTTAAAGCTTAATACCATACTTTCATTTCATTTATTACGGTCTCCATTTGCCCATAATATTATAGGATTTTTCATTACTTACGCGTGGGTTCAAACCGCGCTCAAATCGGAGCACCGTAGCCCAAGTTATGAGGTTTTTACGAAAGGGAATGCTGAATTTCCCAGGACCCCTACGCTTCAAGCGTGGATCCCACGCTTCAAGCGTGGACAGTCAGAAGGTGGGCGCCCCAAGCGTGGATCCCACGCTCCAAGCGTGGACATTCGGGAGCAAGCACCCAAAACAGGGCAGTTTGACCTATCTGTGGTGTTTTAACCATAACTTGAGTTATACTTATCCAAATTACACAATCTTGGTCTCTATGGAAAGCTAAGAAACATATCTACAACTTCCATCAAGACACAAGGGTCCAAATCTATCGTATAGGATACGAAAATTGGGCAACAAAACATGGTACCTTTGTTTTAAATTGGTTTTCCAATCTAAAGGTCTTCTTTCACCTAATTTACATCATATAATCCTTTCAATACATGAATTCTAGTCTCTATAGATACTCATACACTAAGAGAATCATGCATATCATTTCATCATATATGCAAATACCCAATAATTACAACATTACATCATGTTTACAAGTTTCAATTACAAATCATGGGACTTAGCTACAAAACACTATGATCACTCCTTGGCTCCCATCAACAAAAGAGATACCAAAAGCATGAGCATAGGCTAAGTCCACCCAAATAAATATAGCATGGATATGACAATTGATTCTCATATAGCAATCCAATACATGTGAAATACAAAATAACATGCTTAATCAAATGACACAACATCTTCATATGCCCAATCACTTCAAATATGGCCACTTGCCATCAGAGGCTCCTGCAGCATCCTTTCCTGAAAGGGGGTCCCCAACCACACGGGGTGAGATATACGAATATATCCAGTAAACCAGGGGCCCTTGGAGCATCTCTCCACCCCATAGTTCAATGACAGTGTAATAGTAATGACAATAATAATGCAGCAAATACATATTCATGCAAGTGTAAACAACATCTCCAGGAGAAATCCCTCGAGCTCTCGAGCTGTCCTAAGGATACTCAGATGCAAATAGTCCTACTGGCCAGCTAAACTACCAAGTATGATTTACGCATCGTCATGCTACATACCAACATAGGGAAACACCATCCTATGTCACACCAAAGCATGCAAATACATATAACGAAGCATTACAATATTTCATTGCATTTATATACAACAACACACCATTACCCGTTCAGCGCTTGGTGGAACAATAAAGGGAATTACACCCAAGGTCCGAAGGCTTACCTCAATGCTTCCAACTCAACCTTTGTTCTTCACCAACCTTCACAACACATATCAATCTCAAGGAGCTAACCGAGCTCCATAGCTTGCTCCAATGGTTGGTTACTCACGGTTGGTCCAAATGCCTCAATCCTAAGCATCACATGGACAATATCAACAATCAACCAAACCAAACCATTGATCACAAAAACAAGCCAAACCATAGTCAAATGCATAATTTTGTAATTTCCCAAACAAAATCATATGACTATATAAACTTATTTTCACCGATTAAATGCCATTTCTAGCGTTTTCCTCATCATACTCTAGGCCTCAATCTTCCTAGAAGATAGCCCATTTACTCAACTTTTCATAAACCCTAAACACTATTCATCATCTCCCCCAATCATGCATTTCTCATGAAAATAGAGTTCAAGGAGTAGAATCTTACCACCAATGGTTGCACAACCAAGGATTGGTTACTCCTCAAGCTTCCATGGAGGTAGAAGCTCTCAAATCTCACAACTTCTCCAAAGGGTCAAAACTTTGGGAAGAAAAATATCCACCCACATAACTCCCCACCAAGATCCAAGCTAGGATTGTGAAAGAGGAGAAGATTTGGAGTGGTTTAGGCTTTTGAATCACTCAAAACCATCAAGGTTTGACCCCTCTAGGGTTTTCCCCCTTTCCTTCTCTCCTCCCTTCTTCTTCTTCTCTTGTCTTCTTCTTTTCTCCTCTTTCTGCACACACGGGAATGGGGAGGGAAATTTGGGTTCTTTAAGTGGCTTTGGTCACTTACATAGGTTAAGTGACTTAAGCCGTGTATTAACTCATCTATCTATTCAACTCCATTAATTACCAAACTTTACCCAACAGTCTGGAATATTTTTCTAGGAATATTTCTACTTTCGTTTTTATATTTCGGGCACTTTTGTCTACACCCATTTATACCCTTTAATTCTCTCAGAGTACACTTTTTACCTCAAAAGTGACCCTAATTAATTTTATAAGGGAATTTACTTATTTTTACTCACTAATACATGCTTAATTATCTAATAACATATATTTTGCTAATTAATTATTTTGGGCTATTATACATTGAGTGAGCCATGGGGTGGAGAAAGCCTCTAGTACGCTTGGTTTACTGAGATATATTTGTATATATCACCCCGCGTTTGGGGACATCATTTCATGGCATTATGAGCAGGGAGGAGCTTCGGGCAAGAAGCCCACTTAGTGGATGGTTGTTGCATGTGGTGCATTGGGCTAGCATGACATTTTGGAGGAGTCTATTGTTTGCACATATCATGTTATATAGTGTTTTGAGACTTAGGTCATGAACATATTGCATGATGTGATTTCCATGCTTTTGTAGTGTTCATGGTTATGTTCTAAATCTTCTTAATCGTTTTACATTCATGCCTTGATTTAAGTGTATATTTTGAGTGAGCATGGGACTTGTCCATAGGCACCTATATTGTATTTGAGGCATTGGAAAACTTATGTTGTAAATAGACCATTCATGGTGTAAAATGGCTATTATCTCAAGAACTCTTGTAAAGGATGCATTCTATAATGAAAATGCATGATGGAAGGGCCTAGAGCCAACATAAGGATATGTGTTAGGTCTATGTTGAGTATTAAGGTGTTAGGAATGGATTACATCACTCTTTTTGTGCTTTAAAAACTGTCATCTGTCACTTTTGCTGCATAGTAATCGATTACCTTCCATTGGTAATCGACTACCATGCAACAGGGGACGCAAAATGAGCCACTGTGAACTAAGTAATCGATTACCAGAGCATTGGTAATCGATTACCTAGTTCAGTAATCGATTACCAATGCTTGGTAATCGATTACCTAAGAACAGGGGAGCCGAAATGGAGCTTCTGCCTCATTTTGGAACTTTGGGTAATCGATTACCACCCCATGGTAATCGATTACCACAGTGTAAAAGTTGAAAATAATGGTTTTTCTAGACTAAAATAAAGGGCCTAACTTAGTCTATAGAACTCCGAATGGTGCGCGGTTTGAGACCACATGTAACAGCCCGTTGTACACCGGTATTGTTAACATTAATTATGATATTAAGCGCAGTTACAATCACAACAATTCATTTATAAAAATGAGAATAAACTTTTTCCGATTATTACGCGAACAGTAAAAGTATAAAAAGCGTAATAATAAAAAGTTGTGATCGTAACTGAAACACTATCGGAAGAATTTCTTAACTGTTTATACACTTTATTTTATCACATAAAAGATACTAAGGGGTTCCCATAAACCCACTTAGCCAATTCCTCACTTTTTACGTTTTTACCACTTAACCGGATTTGCTAATTTGTCTTTCTACGAACACAAAATAAAAACCCAAACTTAAAGTACAGGTTATCTTTTTTCCTTATTCACTTACCTTTCTAACAAGCTATCACACACTCGACTCCGAGCTCGTGAGCTCCGGTTATCGCCGTTTGAAGTTGGACAAACAACATTGCCTACCAACTCCAAAACAACCTAAAACCTCCAATCTTCACGGAATAAACTGTACCTAACCGCCCAGCCAATGACTCTCAAACTTTTACACCATAAACTAGACACCTCAAACTTCTATTTGATATATCGTATGCTTAATTTGACCAAGTAACGAAGCGGGAATTAATTTCCCTAAACTGCCCCAAATCTGCCCACTGAAACAGGACAGAACAGGGCAGAACCTGAAAGTAAACTGGCCTTTGAAGGCCGATGCATGTAAGGTGTAAAACAAAAATTTTACTGCGGAACATACATGCACACATAGGTTCATGCTTTAAGACAACATGATGTTACCTTGTTCTTGGCCTGATCAGTCAGGGAGATCAGATGTCAGGCTTGAAGGGTTCAAACCCTCTAATGGTGATCCACACCACCGTTCGTCAATGATGCAAGAACCCTTTCTTGAAAGCCACCAGATGAACACCACAGTGAGGCTTGCTATGCGCACAAGTGGTGAAGGTGGAGGCTAGGTATTCTGTTTGGAAAGGTGTACTGAGCTACCCTACAGAATGGTGCATAGATGGAGGAGAGTTGGCTAGGTTTTTCACTGAAACCTAAGGTGAGGAACATGTCATATTTATGCGCACCCTTTGGAGAGGAGGAGGGAATTCAATCATTCAAAATGAAAACAAACTTTCAAATTTCTTTGAAAGTTGCGCATGAAACAATGTGATAAGGTGGAGCTGTTGCAAAACTAACTTTGCCAACAACCTCCAATCTTATCCACATGAATTTAAATTCAAATTAATTTAAACTTAAATTCATAAACTATCATATAGTATATAGTTCTCATGCGCATAATTCAGCCCTAGAAAGGGTCCAAATACATTGAGTAGTTGCATTCAAAATTTGAATCAACTCACCCACTGATTCCCTCAACCACCAAATCTGAATGGAGGTTTGTTTTAAGTGATAAGATAACACTCTTATCACCTAAAAGTTGCGCACCAAACAGCCTAGGGAGAGCCTCCAAAGATGCTTCTTCATCCAAGGAATATGCTCCAATAAGATCCTGTCTTATCCTTTTGTTATGAAACAACTTTTCAAAACCAATTCAAATTCGAATTCAAACACTTGAATTCAAACGTTCAAACATTCAAATTCAAAATTCAAAATTCAAAATTTCAAATTTCAAATTCAAAATTCGAATTTCAAAATTCAAATTCAAATTCAAATTTCAAAATTCAAATTTCAAATTTCAAATTTCAAATTCAAAATTCGAATTTCGAAATTCAAATTCTAAATTCAAATTTCAAAATTCAAATTTCAAATTCAAAATTCAAAATTCAAATATTTGATTATTAATTTAACTAATTAAATTAATTAGTAATGGCTTGGACTATCCAAGCCCATTACTAAACTCCATGCACCACCCACCCATTTAGGTGGGCTTCCAAACAGCTTCTTGGGCTAATAACATTATTAGGCCCAATACCTTTAAAGCTAGTCCATCATGACTACAAGGTGTTAGTGTGTGACCCATTAGGTGCAACTTAGCTACTGACATAACTGGGCTTGGACCCAACAAGCCCACAACCCAATTAATGACAACACAGAGCACTAGCAATGCTTTGTTGCCCCAGAACTAGTCAGATTAATGACTTGATCAACCTATTGCATATATTTAGTTACCGTATGTATTTCCCTTCGTCTCGGTTATCTTCCCATTAACCTAGGGTAAGGAAATGTATCAACCCCTGCGGTTTAGGGTAAGCTTTATTCGAAATAGGGAATCTTCAATTTACTGACTCTAAAGGCAGATCATCTCATGATCTCTTTTACTATGCATAGATTCCCGAGTCCCTGTAAATGTCATCCCGATTTCTCCGGTTTACAGATAACCTAATCTCTCACAGAGATTTGACGAATTCCTTCAGCTTATTACCCTAGCCCTTGTGCCCTTTAAGGACACGCCCAACAGTATACCTATGAGTCTCCATGTTTCAGGCAGACGAGGCATACAATCAAAACATGCCTTCAAGAACACAGTCTAGGTAATAACTTCTGGTCTAAGGAAAGACATACCCAAACATAAAGAGATTACTCTAATGACACTATCTGTGAGATTTCCTCATAGAGTCTCTTTTTGGGTCTGTTCAGTGCGAGCTATACTCTTATAGGTCCACCCACGACTTTAGCTAAGATATCTCCATATCTGCAGCTCATGAGGTCTTTACCTTGTATCCATATACAAGTAGATAAGTCGTACTAGTCTTTACTCGAGATCACTGATCCCCAAACTCAGTTTCTCTAGACTAGGAACATCTAATTAGGAATAGACATGCAATATCCTTGAATCCTCATGATCGTGATCTCATCACAGATACTCAAGAGATACCTGTTCTATTCCAAGGGGTTTATCCAGTTCATTCATATAATATTAACAGTAATATCGAGACACAATATGAAACTGAATAAATAGTGCTTACATTTATTTGCGACAAACAAAGTTCTACATCTAGTGTCCTTTATTTAATCAAAAGATTGTCTCTAGGACACCCATATGCTAACAGAACCTTCCTTCAGCCACCATGGGCTGCGCACACCATCAATCATCCTACGATTTTGACACAACGTAGGGGACATCTTAAGCTTCAAAATGGCGTATGGCACGTCCCAATCGGACCACTATGGAGAGAGATACGCTCTCCCAAAGTTCACCCAAAAACTGCCAATTCTACAGAAAATTCGCCAGAGTTTCCTTTGTATTTCCTAAAATCCCCAAATTTGCATAAGTTGTTTAACACTACTAATACACCTGAAATCCAGCAAAGTCCAATGGGTGGCACACACAAGGACCAAAAACGCCTTGGGGCACTTACAACCCAATCCAATAAACACTTAAAACATAAACAGTTTACTTTCAAATCCTTTATAGTTTCAATCATTAACTTTCAATTTCATGCATAAAACATAATACTGGTAATCATAAACCTAAAATAGGCCTAAAGCCCTTCCATCATAATACATATATCCATGGTACATTTACAACACTGGATTACATTTACATTTACAACTTTAAATTTAAACTACAAATATTTACATATTACAACTTCACTTGCCAAATAAATTCATAAACTAAAATGACATGATAGCTAAACTTAGCCAAATAACATGAACATAATGCTAATGGACTCCTCCTACATACATATACATGTTCATTCTCTAAGTCTAGCCTAGGCCAAATGACCAACAAAAGCACACTATGCACCACTGCTCCACTCGTCATCATGCGGGCTTCTTGCCCGCTGCTCCAATCCACTGGTACATCCTGAAATAATGCCCCGAGACGGGGTGAGATATACGGATATATCTTAGTAACCAAGAGGTTCTGGAGAAAACTCTGCCCAATGGTTCACTTTGATGTATATCAATAATATAAAAACAACACCATTGTTATAAAACGGGATAAAGCAAGGGATTTAGAGAAAGGGGGAATATATCATAAACAACTACAACATGCGGGATGGTAGCTACCAATACCACGCCATGTCCTCGGCTATACGCCTATGGGTACTACCCCTGGCGTGTTCATAGAACAACCCACCAAGGTACCCCTTCCAACCATATACACCCGAGATAACCTAGTGTGCTCCTATCCGGATAACACACCATGACCCTGGGTCAACTGGAACTCCCACTCGGAGACCTATCCAGTGGCAGTCCGGAAACACTTGCCCGAAGGCTAAAAATATCTACTGGCCAGAGATTTGGTACATAAGTACCCACTGTGATAATGCATATGCATGCTCATGCTGTTCTACACTACTCATACACACTTCCTACCGTTGCCATCAACTAGCAAGGTGGAACACAAAAGGGGAACAAGCCCCAGTACTAAGAGGTTACCTTTCTTTTTCTTTTCACTGAGCTCCGCAGAACTCCACTTACAGCTTGATTCACAGGGAACGCCTACACGGAGGACAATTCCACACACTTAGAACTTTGAAACCACTCATGAATTTCAACATAACATGTGTAAACCACATCACTTACCTCAATCCACTTGATCCAGGACCAAGGGCAATCCACTGTTTTTGTTAGCATATGGGTATCCTAGAGACAATCTTTTGATTAAATAAAGGACACTAAATGTAGAACTTTGTTTGTCGCAAATAAATGAAAGCACTATTTATTCAGTTTCATATTGTGTCTCGATATTACTGTTAATATTATATGAACGAACTGGATTAACCCCTTGGAATAGAACAGATATCTCTTGAGTATCTGTGATGAGATCACGATCATGAGGATTCAAGGATATTGCATGTCTATTCCTAATTATATGTTCCTAGTCTAGAGACACTGAGTTTGGGGATCAGTGATCTCGAGTAAAGACTAGTACGACTTATCTACTTGTATATGGATACAAGGTAAAGACCTTATGAGCTGCAGATATGGAGATATCTTAGCTAAAGTTGTGGGTGGACCTATAAGAGTATAGCTCGCACTGAGCAGACCCAAAAAGAGACTCTATGAGGAAATCTCACAGATAGTGTCATTAGAGTAATCTCTTTATGTTTGGGTATGTCTTTCCTTAGACCAGAAGTTATTACCTAGACTGTGTTCTTGAAGGCATGTTTTGATTGTATGCCTCGTCTGCCTGAAACATGGAGACTCATAGGTATACTGTTGGGCGTGTCCTTAAAGGGCACAGGGCTAGGGTAATAAGCTGAAGGAATTCGTCAAATCTCTGTGAGAGATTAGGTTATCTGTAAACCGGAGAAATCGGGATGACATTTACAGGGACTCGGGAATATATGCATAGTAAAAGAGATCATGAGATGATCTGCCTTTAGAGTAAGTAAATTGAAGATTCCCTATTTCGAATAAATCTTACCCTAAACCGCAGGGGTTGATACATTTCCTTACCCTAGGTTAATGGGAAGATAACCGAGACGAAGGGAAATACATACGGTAACCAAATATGTGAAATAGGATGATCAAGTCATTAATCTGACTAGTTCTGGGGCAACAAAGCATTGCTAGTGCTCTGTGTTGTCATTAATTGGGTTGTGGGCTTGTTGGGCCCAAGCCCAGTTATGTCAGAAGCTAAGTTGGACCTAATGGGTCACACACTAACACCTTGTAGTCATGATGGACTAGCTTTAAAGGTATTGGGCCTAATAATGGTTGTTAGCCCAAGAAGCTATTTGGAAGCCCACCTAAATGGGTGGGTGGTGCATGGAGCTTAGTAATGGGCTTGGATAGTCCAAGCCATTAATAATTAATTTAATTAGTTAAATTAATAATCAAATATTTGAATTTCGAATTTTGAATTTAAAATTTGAATTTTGAAATTTGAATTTGGAATTTGAATTTCGAAATTCGAATTTTGAATTTGAAATTTGAAATTTGAAATTTGAATTTTGAAATTTGAATTTGGAATTTGAATTTTGAAATTCGAATTTTGAATTTGAAATTTGAAATTTTGAATTTTGAATTTGAATGTTTGAACATTTGAACACTTGAATTCAAGTGTTTGAATTCGAATTTGAATTGGCTTTGAAAAGTTGTTTCATAACAAAAGGATAAGACAGGATCTTATTGGAGCATATTCCTTGGATCAAGAAGCATCTTTGGAGCATATCCTTGGGCTGTTTGGTGCGTAAATTTGAGTGATAAGGATGTCATCTTATCACTTAAAACAAAGCTCCATTCAGATTTGGTGGTTGAGGGAATCAGTGGGTGAGTTGATTCAAATTTTGAATGCAACTACTCAATATATTTGAACCCCTTCTAGGGCTGAATTATGCGCATTAAAAGTATACTATATGATAGTTTATGAATTTAAGTTTAAATTATTTTGAACTTAATTTCATGAGGATAAGATTGGAGGTTGTTGGCAAAATTGGTTTTGCAACAGCTCCACCTTATCCTCCCCTGTTCCATGCGCAAATTTCAAATGTTTTTGAAAGTTGGTTTTCATTTTGAATGAATTAAATTCCCTCTTCCTCTCATCAAGTTGTGCGCATATATACAGCTTCCTCACCTTAGGGTTTTGTCAAGAAAACCTAGCCAACTCTTCTCCATCTATGCATCATTCTGTAGGGTAGTTCACTACACCTTTTCAAACAGAATACCTAGCCTCCACCTTCACCACTTGTGCGCATAGCAAGCCTCACTGTGGTGTTCATCTGGTGGCTTTCAAGAAAGGGTTTTTGCATCATTGACGAACGGTGGTGTGGATCACCATTAGAGGGTTTGAACCCTTCAAGCCTGACATCTGATCTCCCTGACTGATCAGGCCAAAAACAAGGTAACATCATGCTGTCTTAAAGCATGAACCTATGTGTGCATGTATGTTCCGCAGTAAAATTTTTGTTTTACACCTTACATGCATCGGCCTTCAAAGGCCAGTTTACTTACAAGTGGTATCAGAGCATGGTTGCTTTACCATCAGCGGGTGATGGTACCTTGTTTGTGAAAGGAGTTTTTCACGGTCAAAATTCTTTAAAGGGTTAAAGTTTAAATTCTGCATATGGAATTTGAATCACAAATCCTTTAAAGTGTTAAAGTTTTTGTTTTTATGAACATGTAAATTTAATTCTGCGTTCATAAAACATTATGCATCATGGTTTAGTTTCTTTTTCTTTATGAAAGTTTTAAAAGGAACACCCTTTTTGAAAGGGTAGATTCGGCCATGGAGGGTACTAAGAGTACCTTGTATGATTTCTTATTTTTCTCCATGAATTGTGTCATGTTTATATGCATGAGATTTTGTGACAAAATTTATCATATAGTCACCTATATGATTCGGCCATGAAGGAGTTTATGGCTACATCCATGGTTTAATTTTATTTTCTTTGAGAAAGAATTAACAAAATTTGAATTAAAATTGTTTTTTTAAATTCGGCCAATTGAGAAATTTAAGATTATGAATCTTGATGTTATTTTGATGTTTAAATGTTAAATGTCAAAATATATGTGAAAATATTATGTGATAATATAATGTTTGTGTTTGCAAGTTTTGAACTTTTCAGGTACAAACAGGAAGGGGATGGTCATGGTGTCCGGATTTGAATTTTTGAATTTTAAATTAATGTGTAATCGCGCCATTTAATTTACAAGTGTATTTGTAATTTAAATTTTGTAATTTTGTCCCTCCAAAGATGTTTTGGAGTTTCTTTGATTATGTGTAATTAGAGAAATAGGCTAGTGGCGTATAGACGACAAGCGGCCGTTGCTTAAAGAAGCAAAAAGGACAAAAGCGCGAGCACCATGGCTATCTCAATATAAACTGTTTATATGCATGTATGATTAGAACGTCTAGTATGCATGAATTGGGTAAACCGCGTTTTGTATGGTTATTATGTTTGTCCAATAGCGACTAGTGTATACCGATAGATGTTTGACATAGGTAACGACTAGCATGATAACTTACAATATGCGTTTGATGGGACCTAATTAACCCTAAAATAAAAGAAACCCTTAAAAGGAATAAATAATTAAGCATATGATTACCTCCCACCACCAATGCTACTCAAAACTCTTCTACATAGTGGTGCTCCACAACTCAGTTGGGACCCACTATTTCGTTGAGCTAGAGTAGTGAAGTGTAAGACACTTAGGGTGCTGGTTTAATGCTTAACTAAGACATAAGTTGCAGGCACAGCCGGGCTTATGTGCTTAGGGTAATGGTGCTAGGTTGGTTGCATGAGATGCACCACTAAGTGACAAAGAGTTGTCAACCTAATGTTAAGAGAGGGTATGAGATACTGTTGATAAAGATCAACCCATTATTTAAATTAATCTTGCGGTCTCAGACGGAGATTAAAGTAAATAATCGCACTCTTAATCCCACTAAGGTAAAATATAAAGTAGATTAACCCTAAGTCAAAAGGAAGGGTCATTGACTTAGATAAAATAGTGGGAGGGGCAAATTATTTCAAGTCTTTAATAATTTGCTTTTAACTACATAACCGTATATTAAATGAAATCATATTTACATCTTTTTCAGCTTTTAGTATGACTAATCAACTGTCACTGCATTCAATTCTCGATACGAATGAACTGACCGGTTCAAATTTTATGGACTGGTATCGGAACTTAAGAATTGTTCTTAAGACCGAAAATATAGCTTATGTCCTTGACACTGCTTTGCCTATCGCGCCTAAGGAAGGGGAAGATGGGTTCACGAAATTTGATTTCGAAACCCACAAGCAACACGTGGATGATAATGTGTTGGCTTGTTGCATGATGCTGGCATCCATGTCGCCTGAACTGCGTAAACAACACGAGCATATGGATGCCCCCTCTATTATCATGCATCTCAAGGAGTTGTATGATATTAAAGGCAGACATGAGTGGTATGAGACCTTTAGGGAATTGTTCCTGTGCAAGATGACTGAAGGCATGTGTTTTAACCGCCATGTACTGAAGATGATGGCACTCATTGAGAAGCTAGAGGGTCTAGGGTTCACAATGGATGCTGAATTAATTAATGACTTAGTTTTATCATCACTTCCTCCTTCTTTCAGTGAATTCATAATGGATTACAACATGCATGGGATGCTTGTGAGCTTGCCAGAGTTGTTAAGGATGTTAACGACTGCTGAAATGTCTATCAAGAAGGATGAGACACAAGCTCTTATGATTGGTGGGCCTGAAAGGGCCATGGGCAAGGGCAAGGAGCCTGCAAAAGGCAACTCCCTTAAGCCCAAAGGAAAACCCAATAAGAAAAAGGGCAAAAGGAAAGGTAAGGGAGCACCCAAGGACAAAAGCGATGCTGTGTGCTTCCATTGTGGCAAATATGGCCATTGGAAAAGGAGTTGTCCAGACTACCTGAAGAGTGTGAAGAAGCATGGTGATGCTTCAACCTCAGGTATTCACATGATTGAGATAAATTATTCTTATGTTAATCTGACTTTATAAGGTATTGGATACCAGTTATGGTTCTTATTATCTGCAATGTGTTGCAGGTGCTTAGAAGCCTAAAAGATTGGAGAAGAACGAGGTGGACCCCGCGCAGGTGATGAAGCAAGAGTTGTTGCTCATGCTGGTGGGGATACCGACCTCATTAGCCTACGGGCACTTTATTGCATTTGAATAATTGTCTTTAAGTTCCCGGCATTTCTGGAAATATTATTTCTTGTTTAGAACAAGATGGTTTTGCTTTAACTATTAAGGATGGTACATTTTCTATCATTTTGAATGATATTGTCATGGTACGCTTCTTTAATTAATGGCTTGTATGTTTTGGAAATGGGAACTAAAGTGCTCAATGAAGATGTGAAATGACCTAGGATAGATAATCAATCCTATCTTTGGCACTATAGACTAAGGCACATAAATGAAACAAGATTGTCTAGGATGCATAGAGATGGATACCTGGACTCCAAAGATTTGGAATCCTATAGACAGTATGAATCTTGTCTAGCTGGGACAATGATTCGTCAATACCCAAAGGGCTTGAGATTCATAGGGCTAGTGAGTTATTAGAACTCATTCACTGTGATTTATGTGGCCAAATGTATATAGTGGCTAGAGGAGGAAACTCCTATTTCATTTACTGATGAAGTAGTGAAACGGCGTGGCAAGATGGTTAAGTCATTGCGGTCAGATCGTGATTGTGAATATTTGAGCCATGAGTTTCGGGATTATCAGAGAGAAAATAGATTTCTCTCGCAGTTTACTGCACTTAACACACCACACCAAAATGGTGTCAGGAGAAATAGGACTGTGTTAGACATGGTTAGGTCTATAATGAGTTAGACTCAACTTCCAAAATTGTTTTGGGGATATGCCTTAGACACAGCGGCATACCTTCTAAATAGGGTACCGTCTAAATCTGTTCAGACCACACCATATGAGATATGGAATGGTACGAGACCCAACCTGAGTTAACTCAGGGTATGGGGATCGCCAGCTTATGTCAAAGTGTTGGCATCAGACAAGCTTAGTGCTGAGAGTACTAAATGTGGGTTTCCCAAGGTTCTAAGGGATACTAGTTTTACTCCAGGAATGCTGAGTTCCTTGAGAAGGATTGGATCTCTCAAGGAGGCAGTGGGAGTAAGATTGATCTTGAAGAAGTACAAGATCCACAAGAACAGATTGAGGAACCCGAGTCTGCTCCGCAGGCAACGTTCTCCAATGGAGAAGTAAACACACAACTCCATAGATCTACGAGGGTCATCCATCCACCTGAGAGGTACGGGTTTGTGATCGAGAATCAGCAAACTGTTGAGGATGATGAACCAAGTAACTACGAGGAGGCGGTCAAAGATGTTGACTCCTCAAGATGGCTTGAAGCCATGGAATCTGTAATGGATTCGATGTATCAGAACAAGGTATGGACCTTGGTTCCTAAACCGCAAGGAATAGTTCCTATCGGTAATAAATGGGTCTTTAAAAGAAAGACTGATGCAGATGGCAACGTTCAGACCTACAAAGCTAGGTTGGTGGCGAAAGGGTATCGTCAAAGACAAGGAGTTGACTATGATGAAACTTTCTCACCAGTTGCCATGATCAAATCTATTAGGATCATACTTGCAATAACAGCATACCACGACTATGAAATTTGGCAAATGGATGTCAAGACCGCCTTCTTGAATGGGTTCTTGAAGGAGGAAGTGTACATGACACAACCTGAAGGCTTTGAAATCAAAGATCAGGAGCATATGGTATGCAAACTACAAAGGTCAATATATGGGCTAAAGCAAGCATCAAGGAGTTGGAATATACGTTTTGATGAAGTCGTTAAGAGTAACAGTTTTATCAAGAACGAGGATGAACCTTGTGTTTTCAGAAAGGTTAGTGGGAGTAATGTCGTCTTCCTAGTGCTCTATGTAGATGACATATTGCTAATAGGAAATGACATCCCTACATTAAAAATAATGAAAGAGTGGCTTTCAGAAAACTTTACCATGAAGGATTTGGGAGAGGCAGCCTTTATACTAGGTATAAAGATCTATAGAGATAGATCCAAGAGGCTGCTGGGTTTATCTCAATCCACGTACGTTGACAAGATGCTAAAGAGGTTTAGCATGGAAGGGTTGAAAAGGGGTTTTCTTCCTGTCAGTCATGGGGTACACCTATCAAGGGCTATGTGTCCTAAGTCACAGCCTGAGAAGGATCACATGAGTGGAATTCCATACGCTTCGGCTATTGGATCCATCATGTATGCCATGACATGTACGAGACCAGATGCCTCATATGCTTTAAGCATTACGAGCAGATACCAGTCAGACCCTGGAGAGGGTCACTGGACAGTAGTCAAAACCATCCTTAAATACTTAAGAAGAACTAAGGATGCGTTTCTGGTCTATGGTGGGGTTAATAAGCTAACAGTGAAAGGGTTCACTGAAGCCAGCTTTCAAACTGACAAAAATGACTGTAAGTCACAATCAGTGTTGGTATTCACCTTAAATGGTGGGGCAGTATATTGGAAGAGTTCCAAGCAAGATACTAAAGCAGATTCAACGACAGAAGCTGAATACATAGCTGCTTCAGAAGCGGCTTAGGAGGCCGTGTGGATCAAGGAAGTTCATAACTGAACTTAGGGTGGTTCCAAGCGTGGATGAGCCCATACTGTTGCTTTGCAACAACACTGGAGCCATTACGCAGTCGATGGAACTTAGGTCTCATCAAAGATCTAAACACGTGCTCCGCAGATATCACTTGATTAGAGTAATCAATGATAGGATGGATGTAAAAATGGATTATATTCCCACAGTTAAAAACCTGGCCGATTCTCTGACAAAGGCTGTTTCTCAGAGAAAACATGATAGTCATTATGAGGCTTTGGGCATACGACTTAGGTCTGATTGGCTCTAGGCCAAGTGGGAGCTTGTTAGCATATGGCTGTCCTAGAGACAATCTTTTGATTAAATAAAGGACACTAAATGTAGAACTTTGTTTGTCGCAAATAAATGAAAGCACTATTTATGCAGTTTCATATTGTGTCTCGATATTACTGTTAATATTATATGAACGAACTGGATAAACCCCTTGGAATAGAACAGATATCTCTTGAGTATCTGTGATGAGATCACGATCATGAGGATTCAAGGATATTGCATGTCTATTCCTAATTATATGTTCCTAGTCTAGAGACACTGAGTTTGGGGATCAGTGATCTCGAGTAAAGACTAGTACGACTTATCTACTTGTATATGCATACAAGGTAAAGACCTCATGAGCTACAGATATGGAGATATCTTAGCTAAAGTCGTGGGTGGACCTATAAGAGTATAGCTCGCACTGAGCAGACCCAAAAAGAGACTCTATGAGAAAATCTTACAAATAGTGTCATTAGAGTAATCTCTTTATGTTTGGGCATGTCTTTCCTTAGACCAAAAGTTATTACCTAGACTGTGTTCTTGAAGAAATGTTTTGATTGTATGCCTCGTCTGCCTGAAACATGGAGACTCATAGGTATACTGTTGGGCGTGTCCTTAAAGGGCACAGGGCTAGGGTAATAAGCTGAAGGAATTCGTCAAATCTCTGTGAGAGATTAGGTTATCTGTAAACCGAAGAAATCGGGATGACATTTACAGGGACTCGGGAATATATGCATAGTAAAAGAGATCATGAGATGATCTGCCTTTAGAGTCAGTAAATTGAAGATTCCCTATTTCGAATAAAGCTTACCCTAAACCGCAGGGGTTGATACATTTCCTTACCCTAGGTTAATGGGAAGATAACCGAGACGAAGGGAAATACATACGGTAACCAAATATGTGCAATAGGATGATCAAGTCATTAATCTGACTAGTTCTGGGGCAACAAAGCATTGCTAGTGCTCTGTGTTGTCATTAATTTGGTTGTGGGCTTGTTGGGCCCAAGCCCAGTTATGTCAGAAGCTAAGTTGGACCTAATTGGTCACACACTAACACCTTGTAGTCATGATGGACTAGCTTTAAAGGTATTGGGCCTAATAATGGTTGTTAGCCCAAGAAGCTGTTTGGAAGCCCACCTAAATGGGTGGGTGGTGCATGGAGCTTAGTAATGGGCTTGGATAGTCCAAGCCATTACTAATTAATTTAATTAGTTAAATTAATAATCAAATATTTGAATTTCGAATTTTGAATTTAAAATTTGAATTTTGAAATTTGAATTTGGAATTGGAATTTCGAAATTCGAATTTTGAATTTGAAATTTGAAATTTGAAATTTGAAATTTGAAATTTGAATTTGGAATTTGAATTTTGAAATTCGAATTTTGAATTTGAAATTTGAAATTTTGAATTTGAATGTTTGAAAATTTGAATTCTAGTTTTTGAATTCGAATTTGAATTAGCTTTGAAAAGTTGTTTCATAACAAAAGGATAAGGCAGGATCTTATTGGAGCATATTCCTTGGATCAAGAAGCATCTTTGGAGCATATCCTTGGGCTGTTTGCTGCGCAAATTTGAGTTATAAGGATGTCATCTTATCACTTAAAACAAAGCTCCATTCAGATTTGGTGGTTGAGGGAATCAGTGGGTGAGTTGATTCAAATTTTGAATGCAACTACTCAATATATTTGGACCCCTTCTAGGGCTGAATTATGCGCATGAAAAGTATACTATATCACATCTGGGATTAGAATTCCTTTCATTAAATACGCTCCTCTGACCACCACCTCTCTTGAACTGACCTAGAGGCTGCCTTACCTGTAACCCCTACCTCTATTATTATTCTGATGGTAGCCACCTCTGTTATTATTACTAGAAGGACCAGATGTCCTTGCAGAAGTAGACTTCGGATACCTGCTATACACAGTTTCGACCCTCTTGCACTGGGTCTCTAAATCAGCAAAATCCCTCACAGCAGTGTTAGACATTCTCTTCGCAAATTTCTCACTCAAGCCCCTCTGAAATTTTGCAGCTAGAAACTCAGGAGTCGGCAGCATACCCCCATAATTCACAAACTTAACCAGCTCATTAAATTTTGCCACATAGGCATCAACAGTCATGGTACCCTGTACCAGTTTATCAAACTCACCCTGCTTAGCTTCCCGAACATCCCTGGGAAAATACTCCTCATGAAATAATTGCTCAAATAAAGCCATGTGATTTCAACCCCCTAAATGGTAAACGGGCGAGATGCATTGTTCCACCCCTCGTGGGCATCCCCCTCAAGCATGTAAACAAAATATAATAATCTCTGGGGATCCTGACACCTCATTACCTGGAATATTTTCTCCATCCTCATCAACCAAGTAGTCACTACCTTCGGGTCCCTTGACCCCTGAAAGATATGAGTCTCTGCTCATCAGTACTAGTAAAACCATGCCCAACAACCCCAGATGACTGAGCAACAACAGTAGGATCCGCAGAAGGCTCTGGGATATAAGTAGGATCAGTAGTGTGGTGACTAGCCTCGTCAGAATGATGACTAGTGTAACACCCCGTGTATACCCGGTTGTTAACATGTTATCGTATTAAGACACGCTTAATTGAAAATACGGAATAATCTTTTTTTTAATCCAATTATGACGTCATTATATTTACCATGTTAAATTACTCATTTATTTTCAAAACATTGCCTATATATGATTGCAAATGAACATCTACTGAAATACCTCAGATTCATACATAATAAGTTTCTAAACTATTACAACTCGAGCATAAAGTCCAACATAATCAAACGTGGCATGGACAACCCCCATGCTCACACAAACAAGACATCATCACCAACTGAGTCTCAACATAAATGTCATGTAAATGAAACTAAAACATAACAACAATAAACATAATCCAGCTTCTATCTAAGTTAACTCCGGCCTCCTGCCGCTTGAGGTATCTTCCCCAACATTACCTGAACCTGAAATGATGCCCTAAACGTGGGGTGAGATCTCTAACAAGAAATCTCAGTAAGACAAGCGGTCCTCATGGAACTTCCACCCCAAGCTCACTTACATGCGTACTATAAGTTCTAAAAATAGTTTACCATATAAGTTCTGAAAATAGTGTAATGCAACAGATAATCATGAATGTGTGTCAAATCTATTCTACTGGCCAGAGAAATGCAGGAAATACGTCTATATCCTACAGATAGTGTAAGACGCTACTTGCACCCACCCACAGCCCCACCATTTTGTATGACGCTACATACTCAGCCTTGCCGTCTAGGTGGAACAACAAATACATATTAAAAGCCATTGCACATAACAACTTAAAACCCTTCAAGTATAAAAAAAAACATGAAAACACAGCATGCACATACACCATTCTCCCATGGGGTAAGGTGGAACCACACGATGGCTGAACCGAGGACACAAAAGCTTACCTGTACCCGTATGCCCCTCTGACTCGAACTCGGTATCACAAGGTCCACACCACAAATCGAATCAAATGCACTCACAAATCTGGTTCAATGACCATCATAGTATCAATATACATATTCTGAAATTCCGATGCAACCAAATATTATTTTCTTTTTCATTTCGAACCGGAGATCCTTTCTAAGACATACTATTTAACTTATTTAATTTTAGATGATTATTATCTTATAAATATATATTTATATATAGCCACAAAATATATTTATTTATTTTATACATATATATATATGGGAAAGGATCATTTGTCTCCCTGTATCAATATATCTATATATGAGTACGTTGACCATTATAAAAGTAAACAAGCTTTTCTTTTTAACAATTTTTTCTCCCTGGTTAGCATTGACATATATATATATATATATATGAACACAGTGGTACGATGTATATATATGTGTGTGTGTGTGTGTGTGTGTGTGTGTGTGTGTATAAACCACTTGGACCAAAAATAGTTAACGAATAAAAAGATAATAGTGACCGATTTCATGTACAAAAGGTGCAGGAATTCATTTTGAAATCATGCAATCAATAAAACAAAAGTGACAAAATAATGGCCATCTACAGATAGCGCACAGTATACGAATTATTTTTAAATTAATAAGGGTTCTGCATCAACAGTAACATATAACAAGGATTTTAATCAAAATTACGGATTTACAAAGGGGATAATTAGGTTCCTTTTGAGAACAGAAAAAAATAGAAACTTTACCCAAATCCTTCAACAATGGGTTCTCCTTCAACAAGACTAGAGCTTTAATGGTTGGGTGGTGTTTCAATGGAGGAGAGGAAGAAAAAGATGGAAACTTTGGAGAGAATCTGATCTGCCGTCAAATCACGTAGGAAAGATAGAATGTCTAGGGTTTTGCGTAAAACTGGTATTTATAGCCCACTTAGTGATCTCACACAGTATTAACCCTAGTAGATCCGCTAATCATTTTAATCCCAAACATTAGGATCTGAACCTACTCATTTTTCTAGGATTTATCATATTTTTTATTTAATTTTCGCAGCACCTTTCCGGTACGCGCTTTTTCATAGCCAGCATCAGTTCTGGCATCAGTTCTCATTATTTTGCCCTGAAACTCGTTTTACTAGTCCTACATGATTTTCTACTAATATTCATATTTTTATTATAATTTTCCGCGATACTTCATCGGTACACATTTATACCTAGTAGCAGAACTGGTATCTGCACTTTTCGTCCGAAAAGCGACTTTCAGCATTTTTACTCACTCAACATAATTATTTACGCCTCATAATAATTATTAGGGTCAATTATGAAATTATCTCTTAATTCACATATTTATTTAATTAATTTCTTAATTAACGGTGCGGGTTCTTACAACTAGCCTCACTCCCCTCCTGCTGAAGGGTAACAGATGGCATAGGTGTAGGAGTCACCGTAGCCGTATGCGGAGGAGAATCATCCCTCCTGTGTCTAGCTCTATCAGCCCTCATCTCAGTCATGAAGGCATTCATCATATCCTGATTATTTTTCATCAGGTTTTCAGTCATGGTTCTATTTGCAGCAGTCTCTTCCTGCAGAGCATTCAGAACTGTAGTAATAGGATCTGGTGCTACTAGATGACCTACACATCGAGTTCCACGGTGACCTCGTGCCCTACTCATGATATCTGTACATGTAACACAAAGGAATGAGCTGATCAGACCCACACTGAGGAATCACATATACATTAATCATAAACAGTTCACAGATAGTTATGCAATGCAAAATACAGTTATACATTATCAGAGTTCCCATACAAAACTGCTCTGATACCATAAAATGTAACAGCCCGTTGTACACCAGTATTGTTAACATTAATTATGACATTAAGCGCAGTTACAATCATAGCAATTCTTTTTATAAAACAACGAGTAAACTTTTTCCGTTTATTACGCGAGCATTTAAAACCGTAAAAAGCGTAATAAATAAAAGTTGTGACCGTAACTGTAAACTCTTTGCGGAATGCTTAATTAAAATACTTTTACGTCTTATATTACTTCTCTTTAGTTACTAGGGGTCCCCATAAACCCACTTAGCCAATTTCTCACTTTTACGTTTTCTACCTATCCGAACATGGTTCGGTCTTTAATTTTCGGCGGAAAAACCGCATGGTGCGAGCCTCTCATCTTTTGATATGCTATTCTACACTCAATTACCTTTCTGGGAAGCTATCACAAGAGTTATTTCGATCTCGTTTTCTCCTGATATCGCCGTTTGAAGTTGAACAAGCAAAGCTGTCAGCAAACCCCAAAACAGCTACAAACATCCTTCACAAATTTGATTACTGCAGAAAATACACTAAACCAATTCCTCTCAGATTTTTATACAACAAACTAGATACCTCAATATTCAATTTGATATATCATAAGCTTAGTTTGACCGAGAAAAGAAGCGGGAATAATTTTCCCAAAACCGGTCCAGAACTGCCACAAGTGCAGTAAGCAATTGGCAGTCTGCGTTCCCTGCCTTCTACAGTCAGACTACCAACCCAGAATTTCATCAAATTTTATCACAAGAACAAATATGACTTAAATCTCATCCTAACAACATATACAATGTTCATACCCTAAATCTAGCCTAGGCCAATGGCCATCAAAATGCAAAATGTATAAAGTCTTCCAACGACTCATCCTACGGGCTTCTTGCTTGCCGCTCCTGCACCACTGCTACCTCCTGAAATAAAGTCCCCAAGATAGGGTGAGATATACGAATATATCTCAGTAACCCAGAGGTTCTGGAGAATACTCCGCCCAATGGCTCACTTCGATGCATATAAATAATATAAAATAACATCTTGAAAAACGGGATATAGCAAGGGATTTAGAGAAACTAGGGAACATAGGGATACAAAATACGACAAAGCTGGGATGGTCGCTACCAATACCACGCAAAGTCCTGCCTAATGGCTCGGCATATTAGCCTACGGGTCTCATCCAAGGTGTGTTCCAAGAACATCCAACCAAGGTACCCCTCCCATCCACATACACCCGAGACTTCCTAGTGTGCTCCTATCCGGATTACACACCAGGACCCTAGGTCAACTGGAACTCCCTCTCGGAGACCTATCCAGTGGAAGTCCGAAACGCCCAAAGGCAAACTGTCTACTGGCCAGAGACTCGGTACCTATGTACCAATATACATACTACATGCATGATCATGTTATTCTACATTACTTGGATACATTTCCTACCATCACCCTCAACGGGCATGGTGGAACACACAATGAGATCAAGCCACAGTACCAAGAGGTTACCTTAATAAGCCTCTCCACTTAGCTCCTCAGCAGTATATTCTTCGAGCTCTTTATACAGCAGAAATGCCTACACAGAGGAAATTCCCAATTACTTAAAATCATACAACACATGCAAGTCATCAATTACACAAGCATGGTTCCAATTACTTACCTCAATCCCACTTGGTTCAGGACTTAGGGCAATCCACCGAACTCACGGTTCGGGGTTCAAATCAACGTACAGCAACCTACAACAACCATGTACGAATCATCAATACACGACAATTCTATCAGAATACGAAAAAAGTCAAAAACCTCCCCTACACCTCGTAGTAAGCTTTTTCTGTTTATTACGCGAGAATTTAAAATCGTAAAAAACGTAATAAATAAAAGTTGTGACCGTAACTGTAAACTCTTTGCGGAATGCTTAATTAAACTACTTTTACGTCTTATACTACTTCTCTTTAGTTACTAGGGGTCCCCATAAAATCACTTAGTCAATTTCTCACTTTTACGTTTTCTACCTATCCGAACATGGTTCAGTCTTTAATTTTCTGCGGACAAACCGCATGGAGCGAACCTCTCATCTTTTGATATGTTATTCTACACTCAATTACCTTTCTGGGAAGCTATCACACGAGTTATTTCAACCTCGTTTGCTCCGGATATCACCGTTTGAAGTTGAACAAGCAAAGCTGCCAGCCAACCCCAAAGCAGCTCCAAACATCCTTCACTAATTTAATTACTTCAGAAAATAAACTAAACAAATTGTTCTCAAATTTTTATACAACAAAATAAACACCACAATATTCAATTTGATATATCATAATCATAATTTGACCAAGAAACGAAGCGGGAATAATTTTCCCAAAACCAGTCCAGAACTGCCACAAGTGCAGAAAGCAATTGGGAAGTCTGCGTTCCCTGCCTTCTACAGGCCGACTTCTAACCCACAATTCCACCAAATTTTACCACAAGATAGAAGACATCTCAACCTTCAAAACTACGTATCGTACGTCCCTATCGTACCTCTATGGAGGGATATATACTCTCCCGAAGTTCCCCTAAATTCTGACAATTTACCGAAAATTCGCCAGAGTTTCCTTTGTTTTTACAAAAATCCCCAAATTTGCCAATGTGTTCTAAGACCTCAAATGTAACTAATAATCAATGGGTGGCACACACAAGGACCAACAATGCCTTGGGGCACTTACAACCCATCACAGTTTATTTTACTTATACAATATGTATCACATTGCTTCATTTATTAATACTTAATACGTTTCAATCATCAAAGTCCAATTGCATGCGTTTTCTAATCATACACATAATCATAATCCTAAAATAGGCCTATTTCCCTTCCATCATATTACATATGCTTCACATTACACAAGATCCAAATACAATATTTACAATTATCCAAATTATAACATAATTCATAAGTCTCCAATTGTCATAAACTACATGGATCTAGACTTAGGAAAAAATAGCATGAACAAATATGACATAAATCTCATCCTAACAACATATACAATGTTCATACCCTAAGTCTAGCCTAGGCCAATGGCCATCAAAATGAAAAATGTATAAAATCCTCCAACGACTCATCCTACGGGCTTCTTGCCCGCTGCTCTTGCACCACTGCTACCTCCTGAAATAAAGTCCCCAAGACGGGGGTGAGATATACGAATATATCTCAGTAACCCAGAGGTTCTGGAGAATACTCCGCCTAATGGCTCACTTCGATGCATATAAATAATATAAAATGAACTCCCTCTCGGAGACCTATCCTGTGGAAGTCCGAAACGCCCGAAGGCAAACTGTCTACTGGCCAGAGACTCGGTACCTATGTACCAACATAAATACTACATGCATGATCATGTTATTCTACATTACTTAGATACATTTCCTACCATCACCCTCAATGGGAATGGTGGAACCCACAAGTGGATAAGCCCCAGTACCAAGAGGTTACCTTAATAAGCCTCTCCACTTAGCTCTACAGTAGTATATTCTTCGAGCTCTTTATACAGCAGAGATGCCTACACAGAAGACATTCCCAATTACTTAAAATTCATACAACACATGCAAGTCATCAATTACACAAGCATGGTTCCAATTACTTACCTTGATCCCACTTGGTTCAGGACCAAGGGCAATCCACCGAACTCACGGTTCGGGGTTCAAATCAACATACGGCAACCTACAACAACCATGTACGAATCATCAATACACGACAATTCTATCAGAATACGAAAAAAGTCAAAAACCTCCCCTACACCTTGTAGGTTCGGCCTCTATAGTGTAAATTTCAGATTTATTTTTCTAAATTTTCTTTTTCATTTTCTTAGGCATCCTTAGGTTGCCAAAAGGCCATATCAAGTGCCACTTTTCATTTTTCGTCATTAAAACATCATTTTGCCTAATATTTTACTCTAGGTCCAATTAACCCCTTAACACCATCAATATTT
>JAVKPL010006372.1:0-25699 GCA_032173675.1 Gastrolobium villosum
TTCTTCTTTTATTCAATTTTTTTAATTTTTCTCTGTTATCTAAAAAAAATGAAAACAAGAAACAATAAAAGGATAAAAATGTTGGAATTTGCTCTCCCAACTAGCGCATGTTTAACGTCACGAGCCTGACGGTTACCTTATTTAAGTTGCAATTGAATGAAGGTGCAAAGCCACAACTTGTTTCACTACTGGTCTCCATGGAAGAACTTCAATCTAGAGCCATTGACCTTGAAGGGTCTGTCGTCCTCCTTTGATGGAAGATATCTCCACAGTACCATATGGAAAGACCTTTTTAATCACAAAAGGTCCTGTCCACCTGGATTTCAACTTCCCTGGAAAAAGTTTCAATCGGGAATTATATAACAATACCTGCTGACCAGGCTCAAACTCCTTGTGTTTAAGTTTGCTATCATGATACTTCTTCGCTTTTTCTTTATAAATCCTAGAGCTTTCAAAAGCTGAATTCCTAAACTCATCAAGCTCTAACAGTTGAAACTTTCGTCAAGAGCTGCTGTGGCATCAAAGTTTAGGAATTTAATAGCCCAAAAGGCTCTATGTTCAAGCTCCACTGGTAAATGACAAGCTTTCCCGTACACAAGTTGATAGGGAGACATTCCTATCGGAGTTTTGTATGCAGTTCGGTATGCCCACAGTGCATCATCCAGTCTTTTTGACCAATCCTTTAGAGAAATACTGACAGTCTTTTCCAGGATTCGCTTCAGTTCCCTATTGGAAACTTCCACTTGGCCACTTGTCTGTGGATGATAAGGTGTAGCGACCTTATGCCTGACACCATATTTTGTTAACAGATTTTCAAACTGCTTATTGCAAAAATGAGAGCCTCCATCACTTATGATTGCTCTTGGCACTCCAAATCTGGTAAAGATATTCTTTCTTAGGAAGTTTACAACCACCTTCGCATCATTAGTAGGAAGAGCTGTTGCCTCAACCCACTTAGAAACGTAATCCACAGCTACCAGAATGTACTGGTTGGAATAGGAAGATGGAAATGGTCCCATGAAATCAATCCCCCATAAATCAAATAATTCCACCTCCATAATAGTGTTTAGAGGCATTTCATCTTTCCGGGAAATGTTCCCTGTCTTTTGGCATCTTTCGCATTTTTCCACATACTCTCTGGCATCTTTGAAAAGAGTAGGCCAGTAATACCCACTTTGCAATACCTTTTGTGCAGTTCTGTTTCCACCAAAATGACCACCATAATCAGAATTGTGACAATGCCATAAAATTTCCTTGATTTCCAATTCTGATACACATCTTCTCAAGATTCCATCAGCACATTGGAAATACAGGAATGGATCATCCCATACATACCTCCTGGCATCATGTAAGAACTTTTTCACTTGTTGCTTTGTGAGATCAGGAGGTACTTTCTTGATGACCTTAAAATTAACAAAATCAGCAAACCATGGTTCCATATGTAGTGCAAAAATTGGTTCTTCAGATAATTTCACAGATATTGCAAGGACTTGTTCATCCGGAAAATAATCGTTGATCTCTAAAGCAGGATCATCTTGTAGGGTCTTCTCTCGGATTCTGGATAAGTGATCCGCAACCTTATTTTCCATTCCTGACTTGTCTTTGATCTCTAAATCAAACTCTTGAAATAACAACATCCACCTTAACAGCCGTGGTTTTGCATTTTGTTTAGAGATCAAATACTTTATTGCTGCGTGATCAGTAAAAATGATGGTCTTGGCACCAAGGAGATATGGTCTAAATTTATCAAGTGCATAGACCACAGCGAGCATCTCCTTCTCTGTTGTTGCATAATTTACCTGTGCTTCATTCAGAACTTTGCTAGCATAATAAATTACGTGCAACAGTTTGTTTCTTCGTTGGCCAAGAACAGCACCAATAGCTAAATCACTAGCATCGCACATCAACTCAAATGGCATACTCCAATCAGGTGAAACCAAGACAGGAGCAGTAGTGAGTTTTTCCTTTAATAAATTAAAGGCTTTGAGACACGCATCGTCAAAAACGAACTCATTATCTTTCATGAGAAGTTGACTTAGTGGCTTGGCAATTTTTGAGAAATCTTTGATGAATCTTCTATAAAAGCCAGCATGACCAAGGAAACTCCTCACTCCATTAACATTAATTGGAGGAGGTAGTTTTTCAATGAGCATTAGTTTTGCTCTATCAACTTCTATACCTTCCTTAGAAATTTTGTGTCCAAGCACAATGCCTTCTTGGACCATGAAATGACATTTTTCCCAGTTAAGGACCAGGTTTGTCTCTTGACATCTTTTCAGTACTTTAGATAAATTGCCTAAGCAATCATCAAAGCAAGAGCCAAATACCGAAAAGTCATCCATGAATACTTCTAAGAACTTTTCTACCATATCTGAGAAGATTGATAACATGCACCTTTGAAAAGTAGCAGGTGCATTGCACAATCCAAACGGCATTCTCCTATAGGCAAAAACGCCAAAAGGACAAGTGAATGCTGTCTTTTCTTGATCTTCTGGAGTCACTGCAATTTGATTATAACCGCTGTACCCATCAAGGAAACAATAATATGAATGACCTGCTAACCTTTCCAGCATTTGATCCACAAAAGGGAGAGGAAAATGATCCTTCCTAGTTGCTTCATTAAGCCGTCTGTAGTCAACACACATTCTCCATCCAGTAATTGTCCTGGTAGAGATTAATTCATCCTTATCGTTCTTTACCACAGTGACACCTCCTTTCTTTGGTACAGTTTGTACAGGACTCACCCATGCAGTATCTGATATTGAATAAATCATTCCAGCATCAAGAAGTTTAACTACTTCTTTTCTCACCACTTCTTTCATCATGGGGTTCAATCTCCTTTGAGGCTGCCTTACAGGTTTGATATCATTCTCCATGAGAATTTTATGCGTACAGAAGGAAGGGCTTATACCCTTAAGATCAGCCATGGACCATCCTAAAGCAGTCTTATGCTTTAAAAGAATTTCTTTCAGTTTCTTCTCATCATTAGCAGATAAACTGTTATTTATGATCACTGGATATGTTTCATTGTCACCCAGGAACATATACTTTAGGGCTGGAGGTAACTCCTTAAGATCAACTTTAGGAGCACCTATTTCCTTGTCAGAAGTCTTCTGTTCAAGCAACTCATTAGCAACTTTAATGTCTTCCTCAAAAGGGATATGATCTCTTTCTTGCAATTCAACAGTAAATTCTTGCAAGGGAGTTTCATCTTCATGCATCACTTCCTCTAAGACATTAATTTCAAAACAATCACTATCATCATCTGGTCTTTTTATTGCATCAAAGACATTGACAGTGATTGTGTCTTCATTCATCCTTAGCACCAGCTTTCCCTGTTCTACATCAATCATTGCACGGGCTGTGGCTAGGAAAGGTCTACCCAATATGAGAGGCATTTCATTCTCAACCTCCATATCAAGCACAATGAAATCAGCCGGAAAGATGAACTTGTCAATTTTTACCAGAACATCTTCGACTATTCCACTTGGTTTCCTCAAGGATCTATCAGCCAGCTGAAGAGAAACCAGAGTAGGCTTCAATTCAGTGATCCCTAAGGCTTTACAAACAGATAAGGGCATCAGATTAATACTTGCCCCTAAATCACACAAAGCTTTGCCAATCTTTGTGTCTCCTATTTCGATTTCAATATTAAAGCTTCCAGGATCACGAAGTTTGGGAGGAAACTTCCTAGTGATAATAGCACTGCACTTCTCATTAAGTGCAACTGTTTGACATTCCTGTAGCTTTTGCTTCCTTGAAAGGAGGTCTTTCATGAATTTGGCGTAGTTTGGCATATTAGCCAATGCTTCAGCGAACGGAATGTTCACATGCAATTTCTTGAAAAGATCAAGAAATCTGTCATAACTCTTGGCTTTTAATTCTGGCTTCAACCTTCCAGGATAAGGTGCCATTTTCAGCAGATACTCTTCACTGAGTTCAAATTTTTCTTTTGGAAGAGTAGCTGTTTCCTTCTCATCATCAGTTGGATTCAATACCTCAGGAGATTCTTCTTTTTCTTTTTCAGGTTTCTCCTCTTGTTCAATCTTCTTTTCCTTCTCAATAGGTTTTGGTGGTGATGATACCACTTTCCCACTTCTAGTTGTAACTGCCAAACAATCTTCCTTGGGGTTAGTAGTAGTGTTACCAGGAAAGGTACCTGGAGCTCTGTCAGATAATTGTTGGGCTAGTTGACCAATATGATATTCCAGGTTCTTGATTGAAGCTTTTGTATTTCTGGAATCAGCTCTGCTCTCCTCAATGAAAGCATTGGTACTTCTTTGATTAGCCTTACTTTCCTCCATGAAAGCGTTAGTACTTTGTGCTAATGTTCCGACTAAACGCTCCAGGTCAGAAGGCTCTTTTTTTGGAATAGGTGGTGGTTTTAGATAGTTGTCTGATGTCATATCTAAACCAGTACCTTGATAACTTTTTCTCTGGTAATTATTACCACCAGCAGCATTATTTTGATTTCTTGAGAAATTTTGATTAGGGCGCTGATCATACCAAATACCATTTACCTGAAATTGTTGAGTAGAATCTGAAGACATCAATGTAGGACAAGTATTGGTATCATGATCTTCATGACAATACTCACAATCAAGGATAACTGCACTTGCTTGAACTTTGGAAAGTTGCATCCTTTCAAACTTCGCATGCAGATTGGACATTTGTTGTGATAACAACTTTTGTTCCGCCAGCATTGCACTATTATCATTGAGTGGCACTGCTTCCCTTTTCCCGGTCCTTATAGATGTTTCATTCTCGTTCTTAGCTAACTTGTCAATAAGATGATATGACTCAGAAGCTAGTTTGTCACCCAAAGAACCGCCTGCTGCAGTATTAATCACCAATTTTGTTTCTGGTAAACAACCATTGAAGAAGATTCTCACTTGGTCCCCTTGAGATAGGTTATAATGAGGAACCTTTCTCATGAGGGCTTTGAATCTATTCCAAGAAGCGCAGATGGTCTCTCCAAATTGTTGTTTGAAGGAGGTGATATCATTCACCATGTTGTTGTATTTCTCCATGGGGAAGAACTCTGCAAAGAATTTTTCAGATAAATTGTCCCAAGAAATGATGCTATCCGCAGGTTGTCTTTCCATCCAATCAAGAGCTTTTCCCTTAACAGAAAAAGGAAAAAGTCTTAATCGTATTGCATCATCAGAAACATGTGGAGGCTTTGTAGAGTCACAGATTCGTAAAAATCTGTCAATGAATCTGTGAGGATCTTCATTGTCCTCTCCTCCATACTTTTCTCTCTCGGCCAACTGAATGATGTTGGACTTGAGTTCCCATTGATTGTTCCCAAGTTCTGGTGGAACAATTCCAGCATTGGGCCTGTTGAAGACAGGCGTGAGGATGGTGTTCATCCTAGGATCAGCATTCTGATTAGGAGCAGCCATCTCTAGGGTTTCAGCTACTGGAATGGGGGTTGTCTGTGCCCTTTTTCTTTCCTTCTCTTTTTGAGCAATTCGTTCGCTTCTCCTTAGAAAAGCACTGCTTTGCATACAACTTCAGAGAAAAGATTAGTAGCACAGATTCAAAACAAAAATAAAATAAAATAAAATAAAAACAATTTAATCTTTAAAATCAAGATTAATTGATTTAAGAAAAACACTCCCCGGCAACGGCGCCAAAAACTTGACGTGAATCGGCAAGTGTACCGAATCGCGCAAGTAATACAGTGATAAATCACAGTTCGTATCCACAGAGAGTGTGTTTAAATCAATTAAAACTCTTTCTTTTAAGATTAAATATTTCAAAAGGGTTTTGACACGAATGTCAGGATTGTGTGGAAATTTGATTTGTAAGTTTAAAAGACTTGTTTTTGGTTCTTTTTGAAAAAGAATTGAAATAAGGGTTTAAATATATGAGAAAAGCGCTGTAGTAGGGAACACTCACCAATGATCCCCACCTTTTACTCTGGATTAAGTTAAGTATTAATATATAAATCGTGAACTTAGATAATTATCAGATAAAAGTATCAATAGTTAATTCTCAATCCCTTGAGTAATTAACCCTTTAATCTCATATAGAACCCTAATTCCTTGAGGTGCCCTATATGAGATCAAGCATAACGATCGATAATTGAAACATCTACAATATGAATCATGTCTATGTCTAGATCATGTTCATACCGTCGTTCTATCCCCTTTCCGGATTAAAGACCTCAGATCCCTCTTGTTGGCCCTAATCCTCAGATTTATTATTACTTACTAGATTGATCGGATCTAATAATAACAATAACAATACGAACAGAATAGAACGAAATTCAAAAGATAAATATATTCATAAAAACTCAATCCATTGTATCAGGGGTTCACAAGGGTTCGTGACCCTAACTACCGCAAAGAGGTTCTAGCCAACCATTATCATGGCTAGAATCCAAAGTTCAATTGAAAAACAAAAACTAGAAGAACTACAGAAAGGTAGAAGAAGAGATCTTTCTCAGAACTTCCGCCTCCGAATGATCTCAGTTGTGTAGAATATCAGATGTGTCTCCTAGGGTTGCCTTATGCCCTTTTTATAACCTGAAAATCCTCCTTTTCTCGCAACTGACAGCTGTCTCTCTCAGTCCCACGCTTGGAGCGCAGGATCCACGCTCCAAGCGTGGAGCTTCTGCCATTTTTGCTTTTTCCACGCTCCAAGCGTGGAGTTCCACGCTTGCAGCGTGGACTCACTGTTCTGAAGTCTCCTCCCACGCTTCAAGCATGGATTCCTACGCTTGGAGCGTGGGACTTCTGTCTGATTCTTCTCCTTACTCCTTTATTTGTTATTTTCCTCCTGTAAACATGAAGAATTTGAGTGAGAGAGTGTCTGACAATTTTATTCAATCATTTCACCACATATACACTTTTATATACAGTTTTAGATCTGATTTCCTGCTGTTTTTGATCTATAAAAGTATATATGCTGGGAGCATATCAGAAAGCTCGAGGAAGTTTCCTCATATGGGTGTTTTGGCGAACTGTATCAGAGGTACCCCCTTACGTGATATGTACGAAAAAAAAGAAAAAGAAAAATTAGAATTAATTAGTTGCATACATGACTGATCGGTATCCTGATTTTGTTGAGTACATTGTAAAAAGAATGGATTTTAGGAAAATAGTAGACAGTAGATATAGAATAAACGAACGAACTTAACATCTCGTGTAATCTTGGCAATTAGAAGTTAGTACCTTGGAATCTAGGTATCCTTATTCGGGTCCTTAAGTCAGCTTCATAGATAGAATTTCATCAGAAGTGCCTCTTAAACCTTAAGCTTTAGACAAAAGTACTACTCCTCAATGTAATTTCTTTTCCGCGAGATAGTAGCAAATAGTGTGCTTTTAACTTAACTGACGCCGTTAAAAAAATATATATATATATATATATATATATATAATAATAATAATAATAATAATTTTATACCACAATAGTGAAGGACTAAGATCTTTAGAAAATGGGAACACTTACTGGAATTCTGTTCGTGATGATTATGTGTGATGTTACGAAGACCTTTCTGCATTGTAAGTTGGAATATAATGCATTCTGTCTTAATTATTCGTTGCTCTGTAGACTATTAATTTGTGGAATTCTACTCGTGATGGTTGCCAAGTCAAATAATTAGTTATGAATTATGTATTGAATTGAATCTTATCATATGTAAGGAATAACTAGGGAGTGAATGAAATTATAATTAGTAATCTATAAACTTTAAAGATAAAATAAGTGTGATTGAAGGTTCTAGTTACTTAGTTCTCTGTGTACACAAGTATTAGGCAGGTATATCCGGTTGTTTTAAAATTGAATAACTCGGGATTGTAGAATTTTGTTTGTGTGATCAATTGTGAAGTAACTTTGTAGACTAAATTGTTAACTTTCAACCCATTTTGCATAAAATTATTGAGTCATCTTGTAGGTAATGAGGTGCATCTTCAGTGTAGTACGTATAGCAAGTGAACAAATAAGAGAATGGCATGTTACTAATGTGAATACACATAATAAGCATGAAACATAAATGATAACATTAAAAGAAAATCAACTATATGCTGGCATGGGACCGGGTTCACATCTTGTTTGGACACTTGAATAGGATTTCTTTGGGCCTTAAAGGAGATCTTGAAAGTAGAAGACATAGGTGGCTATTTTTGTTCAGTCAGCCGTCAAACATAGAATTTATATAGTGCAGAATTATTGTGCAAATAGATCTGTTTAGTTGCTTCCTTAGTATGCACCATGAACCCTGAGCTTTTGTACAATTTATGGATAGTCGGAGTTTCTTGGTCGGTTTTACTTCATCTTTGTTGCCGTATGGTCTTTAACGTTTTTTTTAAATAGAAACTAGAAATTTGTTTGTTATGAATAAGCTTAGGAAAGTTTCTATTTCCTTCCGTATGAGTAAGATTTTGATATATACTATCTGATGAACTTGTGAAGTACGATTTATTTGTAATACTCTGAATTAAATGACGGCTTTGATAGCTAACTAGCGGTATGTGTTATAATGTCTTGCATGAATGCATGTGTGTTTGGCATTTGTCTTGAGTAGTTAGCGGAATTGGTAGGAAGAAGTTTGGGGACAAACTTCAAATTTGGTGGGGAGAGTGTAACATCCCACAAAATTAGAAAATTACATAACTTGCAATTAAGGGAGTAGCATTTTGAAACTCAACTTGGATTTATGTGCAGAGTGGAATTAATTTAAATAGGAAAATTATTTTGTTGTTATTATAAGTGAGTATATTTGTATATTTTTAAAAAGATTCAAAACACTAGTTAAAAAGGAGTGGTCTTACATTTAGTTACCATATAAGTAGGAACCTTGATTATTAAATAGTGGGAATATGAAATAATAATGATTTATATATATATATATATATATATATATATAATTCATGTGCTGAGTGAACCATTAGGGAGTAATTTTAAGTGCCACCTACAATGAAATCCTAGTTTATATTTGGTAAATTACATGAAAAAATATGGCTTAGTAATTAGGGTCCAACTAGCCCAAGAGGGTGAGCCCAAGCCCTTGGAGAACTAAGTTCAGCCCAATCCCCATTAAACATCAATCCCTAATTGCCCAAGTGTAACCTGCCTACAATGAAATCCCATTGGTCAAAGGAAAACCTTATCCATCTTATCCATTCCCTTGTACGCATGGCCTTAAGGAAAAACACGATTTTGTTTGCTACACATCCCTGTTCAGAACCGAGTAGATGAAGCAGCAAGCTGATTCCTTCTCTCATTATTTTTGAATCACACTCAGCCCTTGATAACAACCTCACTTCCTTTCTCCAAACAGTGAACTCTCCAGAGAACCATCGGATTGTGCTGCCTTTGAATCAGAATTAGGGGCAGCCCATGCTCTCATTCTATACCCCCTCCAGCCGTAAACCTCCAAGAGGATGAACCAAAGCTTGCATGATTTCTCCTTCCATTGCTCCCATGAACCGTGAGCACAAAGGATGAAAACAAAAACACATTCTTCTGCCTTCTTTCATAGTTCAGCAGTGCAACAGCCAAGAAGGAGATTACCATCTAAGTTCAATACTCTTCCTTCTTTGTTCGGTCTTTCATGCAGCAATCACGGAGAGTGAAGCCTAACCATGTTTCTGTTCCCTTTCTTGTTCAGCCGTGGACCAACATCATGGACATAAGTATAAATCTTTCCCCTTCTATTTCTTTATTCGGCTGTATACATCCTTCAAGGAGGTGAGATGCTTCTCTCATTGTCTTCTTATTTCCTTGTTGCTTGGGTTGATTTTGGGTGCATGTTTTTACTATATACACTTTGATCCAACATTGAATGAACTTCTTCCTCACCTGCATATAGATGGAACCAATCTTGCAAAGCAAAAGAAAAGGGTAGGACTGCTCTTTTGCTGCTCTTAAGCGTAGCCCCTGATGTCTAGTTTTCTTGCATCAAAGAATATTTTCTTTTGCTGTTGACCTCGAATTTACATTATTTTTGCAAGACAGGTTATTTTGAAGAAAAACCAGAGTTGCGCAGCGAAAGTTTTTTTTTTAAAAAGTTATTTGCTGTTTTTACTTTTCAATGTCAGTTTCTAGGAAACTTTTCCTAATTGGTAATATGAAAAAGTTTTTACTGAATGAAGAATTTTACTCGTTAACTTTTTGACTCTAATCCGCTTAGCAGACAACTCCCTTGGACGCGTACAGGGGAGGGTGTCACAGGATATGCCCCCGACATATATCCGGATATTCTGGGTTTCCAATGAAAAGTGAGGTACTGCTCATGCAGAGGTCTTGTTTGGGTTTGCGGACCCTAGTTTAATGAAGTGATACTTCTGGATTTAATTATCTAAGTCAGAACCTAAGTGGTTAAGGGCTTGTGGCTTTGTGTGAAGCCTTAAGACATAAACCGTAAAAGGTAAACGTAGTCTTTATGTTTATGCTTGAGCTTTGAATATTGATATGCTTGCTGGTCCTAAATCAGATTGTGATCTGCTGTGTGTTGGACTTGAGCTGTGTGGACTCTTGGCATTGGATAGTGAGCTTGCAAGCTAAGCTTTCGTGTCCTAGGTTTAGCCATGTTGTAGTTCCACCATGTCCAATGGGGGTATGGTTATATGCATGTTGTTTTACATGTTTTTGATATTTGGAAATGATGTTGAGTTATTATATGCAATGTGCTTTTATGATATGCATGTGGGGTCCACCTATATGGTAAGCCTGAGTATGTAGTACATACAATATGGTGAGGCTGTGGGTGAGGTGCAAGCGGTGTTCCTTGTACTACTATGTGGGTAATAGACGTATTCCTGCCTTTCTCTGGCCAGTAGAATAGTGATAACACACATGGCATGAATATCTGTTGCACTGCATACATTTGAAACTGATATTGAAATTACTGCTTTTTAACTTATATTTCACATGTAAGTGAACTTGGGGTGGAAGATCCTTGAGGACCCATTGTCTTCCTGAGATTTCTTGTTTAGAGATCTCACCCCACGTTTGGGGACGCTTATTTCAGGTTCAGGTAACTTGGGGGCTGATGCCTCTGGTGGTAGGAGGCCAGAGCTTAGTTGATTATATTCTTGCTGTATGCTGACATAACTGGATATTGGATGCTGTTTATGTTTTCTGTCAGTATTATGTTATTTGAGTTGAGATTGCTGTTGGGCTTTGTTGCCTTATTTGGTGAGCATGGGGTTTGTCCATGCCACATAGACTTGATTATGTCTTGTTTATTTTCAGTTGTAATAATGTATCAGGATTATTGTCCGGACTACTTGTTGTAGATCAGTGACTTTAGATACTCACTTTATTTATGTAATGAGGTATTTCAGTTAGTTGTCTTGCAATTTACATACAGGAGATATTTTATGAAATTGATTAAGTAATCAACTTGGCTAAGGTTAATGACGTCATAATTGAATTAAAGAAAAAGTTATTCCGCATTTTAATTAAGTGTAGCTTAATACGATGATATGTTAACAAATCGGGTATACACGGGGTGTTACACTTCACAGTATAAGTACGTACCGATGAAGTATCTCGGAAAATTATAATAAGTGTAGGAATATTCCTAGAAAGATGTTTAAGACTGGTATACCAAGGCTGGAGTCAAAAGAATGAGAACTGGCGTCAGGACTAATATCGGCTACGTAAAAGTGCGTACCGGCAAAGTACTGCAGAAATTATAATAAAAATATGATAAATCCTAAACAATGGCTAAGTTCAGAATCTAAAATTCGAGATTAAAAAGATAAGGGGAGCTATTATTGCTAATACCGACGCTTAAAACTTATTGAGCCTATAAATACTCACTTACACAGAACCTTAGGCTAATCCTTCAGCCTTTTACGTGGGTTTTGCTGCTGCCTTTGCTCTCCTCCTTGCCACCTTCCTCTTGTGAGCCAGAGACCACCTTTCTTCAAGCTTTCTTCACCAAAACCCTATTGTTGAGTGAGAGCTAGCCTTGTGAGAGGGTGTTGTTGCAGATTTCTGAGATATTGCTTCTGTTTGGAAGAGTGTGGGTGCTGACTTCTTGGGTTTGTGTGAAAGGAGTCATTTTCTTAGCATTTATGACCTCAAAAAGCCATCTTTGAGTGTGGAAGACCATTCTTGTGAGCTCATTGTTGTGGCTTTGAGTTGGCTGCACTTTTGAGTGTCATAGGAAGCTCCAAGCCATTGTCTTTCCTCTGCTTTGGAAGCCCGGTATGCATTCCTTACCTTTAATCATGAGTTTCTTTGATAAAATTTGAGTCTTGGCATATTTAATGAGATGATTAAGCAACTAACGTGATGACTAGTCTAAATGGGTTTAAAAAGATGCATGCTTTAATGTGTATAAGTGTTAAAAATGATGTCTTGGTTGGATATCTTCGTGAAATGCAAAAACTGCATTCTGTCATGAAATATCTGGATATGATATCTGGATATGGATATCCGGATATGGGGCTTGTGATATCCGGATATGGATATTTGTATATGATATCCGGATATTCTAGAAATTTCGAGTTGGGTACTGTTCTGTTCATACAGAATGGTATATTGGGTTTGTGGACCCATGATTGGTTAAGTTGAACCTCTGTAATAATTGAACTAAGTCAGAATCAATTGGATTAAGGGCTTTTCGCTTTGGGAGAAGCATAATGGCACGAAACGAAAAAGGAAACATTGTCATTATGTCATGAACTTTTAGATTATGAATGTTGATATGATTGCTGGTCTAAACAGATTGTGATTGAGTTGTTTGTGAACCTTGGGTTAGTGTGGACCCTTGACTTGGGATCAATTTCTTGTGAGGTAAGCTTTCGCGTCCTCGATTTTGCCTATTGTTGGTTCCACCATACCTCATGGAGGGATGGTTATATGCATGCTGTGTTTTATGAGATGCTATTGAGCTGCTAAGTGCAGGTGCCTTATGATATGTATATAGTGTTCCACCTGACGGTAAGCTTGAGTATGTAGCGACATACAAGATGGTGATTCTGTGGGTGAGGTGCAAGAAGCGTCTTGTACTGTAGGTTGTAGACGTATATAATTCCTACATGTTTATTCTCTGGCCAGTAGGATTCTGACACACATGACATGATTATATGCTGCATTGCACAGATTTTGGAACTTATACTATTTTACTGTTTTAGAACTTATATTGCACATGTAAGTGAGCTTGGGGTGGAGATATCCTTGAGGACCCCTTTGTTAGTATATGGGTGTCCTAGAGACAATGTTTTGATTAAATAAAGGACACTAGATGTAGAACCTTTTTTGTCGCAAATGAATAAAAAAACTCTTTATCCAGTTTCATATTATGTCTCGATATTATTGTTAATATTATATGAACAAACTGGATAAACCCCTTGGAATAGAACATGTATCTCTTGAGTATCTGTGAAGAGATCACGATCATGAGGATTCAAGGATATCGCACGTTTATTCCTAATTTTATGTTCCTAGTCTAGAGACACTGAGATTGGGGATCAGTGATCTCCGGTAAGACTAGCATGACTTATCTATTTGTATATGGATACAAGGTAAAGACCTCATGTGCTACAGATATGGAGATGTCTTAGCTAAAGTCGTGGGTGGACCTATAAGAGTATAGCTCGCACAGAACAGACCCAAAAAGAGACTCTATGAGGAAATCTCACAGATAGTATCATTAGAGTAGTCTCTTTATATTTTGGTATGTCTTTCCTTAGACCAAAGGTTATTACCTAGACTGTGTTCTAGAAGGCATGCTTTGATTGTATGCCTCGTCTGCCTGAAACATGGAGACTCATAGGTATACTGTTGGGCGTGTCCTGAAAGAGCACAGGGCTAGGGTGATAAGCTGAAGGAATTCGCCAAATCTCTGTGAGAGATTAGGTTATCTGTAAACCGGAGAAATCGGGATGACATTTACAGGGACTCGGGATTAGTGGGTAAATTGAAGATTCCCTATTTCGAATAAAGCTTATCCTAAACCGCAGGGGTTGATACATTTCCTTACCCTAGGTTAATGGGAAGATAACCGAGACGAAGGGAAATACATACGGTAATCAAATATATGTAATAGGATGATCAAGTCATTAATCTGACTAGCTTTGGGGCAACAAAGCTTTGCTAGTGCTCTGTGTTGTCATTAATTGGGTTGTGGGCTTGTTGGGCCCGAGACCATTTATGTCAGAGACTATGTTGGACCTAATGGGTCACACACTAACACCTTGTAGTCATGATGAACTAGCTTTAAAGGTATTGAGCCTAATAATGGTTGTTAGCCCACGAGGCTATTTGGAAGCCCACCTGCAAGGAAGAGGGCGCATGGATCATGTAATGGGTTTGGATGGTCCAAGACATTACTAATTAATCTAATTATTTAAATTAATTATCAAACATTTAAATTTTGAATTTTGAATTTTGAATTTGAAATTGGAATTTTGAATTTGAAATTTGAATTTTGAATTTGGAATTTGGAATTTGAATTTTGAAATTGGATTTTGAAATTTGAATTTTGAATTTGAATTTTGAATTTAAATGTTTGAACGTTTGAATTCGAATTTGAATTGGCTATGAAAAGTTGTTTCATAAGTCTATCCTCCTGAGTTTCATCTGTAAGAATCTTGAATCCTTCTTTGTTGTAAGTTCATTACTGAGGACAACAATGTCCAAATCTGGGAATTGTGATAAAACCCCTGGTTCATCAGGTTTTTCAACATAAATTAGGATCAATTTGTGTGAATAATTGGATGAAAAGGAGGTTAATATCTTAGAAATCTCTCAAGTGCAAATTCTAAAAGCTTTGTGAAAATTTACACTATCTTGCAGGGAAAGGAAGCCCAAAAGGCATCAAAAGAAGGAAGAAGATTTTGGAGAAAGTGAAATTGCCTAAGTGTTGAGCGCTAAAACGGCCACACAGACCATTTTAGCGTGCTGCTGCAGATTGAAGGAGAAAGTTGTTGGTGCTGAGCGCTAAAACGTCCACACAGAACATTTTAGCGCGTTGCTGCAAATCAATAGTGGAAGTCTCTCGAGCTCAGCGCTAAAACACCCACACTGAGCGTTTTAGCCCCTGATGTGGAAAAAGTCTCTGGTCTCCAACGCTAAAATGTTCAAATCAAGTGTTTTAGCGTTGGATTCAGTTAAAAGCAGTTGAGAAGTTGCCAGCCATGGATGCTAAAACGCCCATCAAGACCGTTTTTGCGCCCAATGCAGTTAAAAGCAGTTGGTCACGCATCAAGCCTGGACGCTAAAACGCCCATTCAGACCGTTTTAGCGCCCATATTATCTTTCAGCAGAAATTGTAACACTATAAAAGGCAAAGGCCTTCACATTTTATATATCTCTCTCCCATCTCTCTACCATATCTCTCCCTCTTTTGTATCAGATCTTTAGATCTGAATTCTTTATTTTTATTTTCCAAATTCTTAGGAGTAGTGTTTGATTTGCAATTACAATTGGAGATTAAAGATCTACTACCATGATAATGGAGTTTGTTCTTTCTTCTTCTCTTGTATTCATTTCAATTTTGTCTGAGTAGAGTCCTTTGTAGTCTGATTCAATGGAACTCAAGTGTGTATTTATGAATGATTAATGTGATATTATGTTTCTCTATTATGTGATTTGTATGAAGTTGTCTTGATCAATTCTTCTTGTTAATGGAATAGTGTAGAACAGACATGTTTACATTATTCTATAGTTGAAAACTTCATCATTAGTATTTTAGTAGTCAAGACATTGATGCTATGATATTAGTGTAATCTTAAGACCTTAGTGATTAATGCATATATTATGAAAGGAATCACCAAGACATTGGGGTTTCTGATTAATGTGTTTATCAAGGTAGTAAGACATTACATCTTGATGATAAGTAAAAGGTTGATTAACATCATATGATAGAGAATTCATGATGGAAATTGGTTCATTCATAAGTTCATACTTGAGGGAAATTGATATCTCACTACTTTTTAATTTAAATTCATATTTTTGTGTTTTGAAATTATTTCATTTTATGCAATCTACATTTCTAGTGACAAGAAATCCATGCAATTCAGAACTCTTTGGTTGATTCAAATCAATAACATTTGGATAGTCAGTGCTTGATACAATTCCTCGTGGGAACGATCTTTACTTATCATTTTTATTACTTGTATAACTAGTGCACTTGCTAATCTGACAATAATGGTCTCATACACCAAGGCATCCAGTACCACCAGATCCTCCATTTGCTAAGTCATCCCACGCTGCTGAGGGGGATGACATGGAGGGTTGATTATATCTCCTTGCTGACGGAGATTTTGTATATTAGTTTATTTTCTATTTCGTATTTTTAGTTACTTTGTGTTGGTATATCTCTTTATGATGTTTTGATGTGCGCCTTATAGTTTATCCTATATGCCACTGTTTGTTCCATTGTGCAGGTTTTTCATCCATCTTGTGGTTTAATTATTGCTGAGGACAACAATTCTCTAAATATGGGAATGGTATGCTTGCATCTTAGAACTGCAATTCTTCTATCAGGGGAGATATTCTAACTCTTTTAATTTTCTTAGTTATTTTTGTAGTTATTTTGTGTGCTATATATAATAAAAAAAAATAGTGATCTGTATTTCAAGCAATTCTTAGGTTTAAATGTGCTTATCTAGTTAATGTGTTTGACTGAATTCTTGGAGTATATTGTATGACTTTCTAGCATAACATTGCATAGGTATAATTGGATTGCATGATTGCTCGTTTGTCTAAACTGATGTTGTGAAAATCTGATAATGTCTGAAGTCAATTTTCTTGAGTCTATATTGATACCATAGCTGTGATGTTTGATCTTAAACACCGAAATTTTCTTGTTGAGAGACCTCACTGTTGTAACACTCTATAACTTGATTTGTTTCTCTGTAATGCATGCATTGGTTGAAGTGATAAAGGCATTTTGTTCTTGTTAGCCTATGGCCAAAATAACCCACCTGTATGAAATTTTCCCTTGCTAGCCCCTTTGAGCCTGAACTTGTTTTGTTGATAAATGACCTGTGGCCTGACTGATGGCTTAGCCAATATCCATATGACTTTCCTTGGTTGAGATTGAATTACTGATGTGTTGAAAATGAAGCAAAGAAATTGAGGTAAGATCCACAAAGGTCAAGTAATTAAGGGATGAAAAATCCATCTGTGCCCTTATTAAAAAAAAAAGGGAGAAAAGAAAGTAAGAAAAAGGAAAGTAATAAAAGGTGGCCGGAAGGAATTAATTCCCGAAATGCTGTGGGAATGTAGTGGAGCAAAATCATTGAGTTGAATGTGTTAGTGAAATAATATCAATTTTTCAATCTCATTGTTGTTGAGCTACTAACCATATATTCCTACCCTTTATCCCGGCCAAGTTACAACCTATGAAGTTCTTTTGATCAACTGGTGCATGTGTTTTATTCTTCATTTTTAAGAACTTTTGAGAATATGATCAAGCCTATGGTAGTGTTATAGCTTTGAGTAATTGAGTGCTCATAATACACTTAAACACTGAGTGTTGAGTGGACATTATTTATCTGTGTGAGGGATAATCAATGTAGACTTGTATCTTTAAGAAGCTGATGACATTATTGGGAGTTTATGATATTGGGCCAGGCATGCATGTCATATTGTGTCTAAGAGTGTCTATGGATTGCTATGTTGGATTAATTGAATATTTCCTGGATTGAGTCTTGTACATTGCTAGGGACAACAATGTTTAAATCTGGGAATGGTTTGATGTGCCTCTGGTAAGTGTGGTTTTCCAAGCTAGAAATTATAAGAATTAAGTAATAAAAGAGCAATTTAAATACATATTTGCTTATTATATTGATTCTTCTATGTTAATGATATTTCTTACCTATTGGTTGTGTTTTTATAGGAAAAAAAAGTGAAAATTATAAAAAGCCTGTTGACGCAATTCCACTCAGGTGCAGAGGAATACAATTTCCACCAACATGGCGCAGACCGGCACCACACTGGCACGAACCTGCGCCAGTTTACGAATTTTGCACCGAAGCCTTTTGAGTGGAGCTAGTGGCGCCAAATTCATGAAAGAAATCAAGTGGCATTGCGCCAATTGGCGCCAAAACCATGCCATCTAGCGCCAAAGTTGATGCCATCTAGCGCAAAGTTGATGCCATCTAACGCCAAAACCATGCCATCCAGCGCCACTTTACGAGGAAGCTCTTCCGACTTTGACAAATTGCAGAAGCATGGCGCCAACTGGCTTCGGTTTGCGGGAAAGGAGTATCGTGTTTCCCGAGGGTATTTTTGGAAGAAGGAAAAGAGGCTTATAAATAGATCCTCTTGACAGAACCCTAGGGATATCTCATTCCATTCAGAAGAAGGCTGACGGTTGTGCTCAGAAGAACTCTTCCACGGATCATCTTCTTCATCTTCTTTTTCTTTTATTTTATGATTTTATTGAATATTGGATTTTTAGTCATGATAATGGTTGGCTAGTTCTTTTTATTGTAGTTAGGGTCACGAGCCCTATGTGAACCCTTGTTGCAACGGATTGATTTATGGTTTCTCATTTATATAATTATCTTTATCTTTACCTTGTGCGTAATGTCTATTTTCTTTATTAGACTTGATCAATCTAATAGTTGATGATAGTTTGAGGGTTAGAACCCTAGATAGGAATATTGGGATTTTGATGTTGAAAGGATGTAAGATAACAATTAGTATGCATGCTAGGAATAGATGTATATTTAATTGCGGATGCCTAAATTATTGAGTTCATTGCTTAATACCATGAGGAACATTGCAAGGAATTGGGGTTCCAATTTGCTTTAAAGGGTTAACCTTGCAAGGAATTGAGGGTTAACTATTAATATTTTAGATAATAATTTATCCGAGTAATTTAATAAATGAATATTGTAAATCAATCCAAAGTAAGAAGCAGGGATCATATGGTGGCTACAATGCTTATCTTATTTTTACAAATCAACCCATTCTCGTTCTTATTTTTATTCTTCAATATAAAAACTCAAAAACAAGTCTTTACTTTTCTTGTTACTCAAATCAATTCACAATTTTTCCAACAACAATCGAGTTTTTCAACTTAAGGGGACTGGTTATTGTAGTACTTGGTTTACAATCCCAGTGGAGACGATACTCTACTCATTCATTATATTACTTGTGTGATCGGTATACTTGCCAGAGAGCATCAGTAGCCCTTCAAAAAAAACTGTCCAACCCAATTAAAGGCCTACAACCAGCTTTGAAGCCCTTCTTACAAACATCAAGACAAATGTACATTCTGTCAAATACTGGTGATGGGACGTAAATTCATTCCCATCTAAGCCCATTTTGATGGTAAAATACCACACGTTCCCTCATCTGATGAGCAACTTTAGCATGAAAATCACTTATTTTACACATTTGTGACCAAAACACAATGAGGGAACAGATGGTAATGTATTCCTTTAAAATATATTAAAAGGGGAATTGACTTAGACGCATTTAATGCACCTGCTCCACTCATTTAATGCCTCTGTACACTTTGCAGGTGATGTAGGATTAAAGTCTTCTAAAAGCAGAGGCGGTGCACCAACTGAGCAGCTTGAAACGTGAAACGCAGAGAATCAAGAGTTCTAATTGGCTGAAAAAGACAGGAAAGCATGGGAAGGTCTGCAAACAACGGCTAATCATCACCAAACCCTGTTCCATCCTGCAATCTACGCAATCTTCACACTCTGCTGCCACCGTCCCGTCCCTTCATACAAGCAACTAGCTCCAAAGGATTTACAACCTTGCCACTCTTTTTCCAGCTATAAATAGGACCACCCTCACACAAAAACATCATCGAATCCTGGAGGGTTTGAAGTCCAAAAGGAAGAGATCACCTAGTAGTAGTAGTTAGTAATAGTTTATTTTAAAAGTTGTAACTGTAGTTAAGTAACAACCTATCTTCTTTCCTCTGTATCAACCCCTAAGACTCCTCACGAGCATCAACCCATCTTTCTCCATTTTCTGTTTCTTTCTGTAAACTGTCTTTTAAATTAATATAAGTGTTTATCTCTTCGTTCCATTCGTTATCTCTTAACTGAATCTCGGGTCTATGGGATTTCAGTTTGGAATAATTGTTTAAATTATCAACCATCAGTTGAGCTATCTATGGAACGGGTAAACTGTGAAACTCTTAAAAAACTATTTTCGAAACTCTTGACTGAAGTTTTTTGTATTTCTTTGGCTAAGTAGTGCACCAATGGAAATTGGGCACATACTGAGAAAGGAACTTCCATAAGGAAGGGATTTCAGACAGCTTAGTCATTGGGGGAAGGTAGTGTAATGGAAAAAACACTACTGGTCACCTTAGGAATAAGGGGCCAACTCGTTCATTTTAAGGTTCTGTACTAAATACCTGTTGGAGTAAAGGGAGCCACAAGAATATGGAAACTTATGAGCCATCTAGTCCATGAGCTGAGGAATCAGAGTTGGCAGGCAAAGAAACTGGGACAAAGCCAAAAAGTGCTAAGTCTTGAGCAGAGAAAACAACCCCTTTAAGAGTGGAGCAGTGAATCTGTTCCTTCTGTTAAAACTATTTTAAAACACCACCCTGTTGTCTCTTCATTATAGTTACTTCTGTTTTTAGTAGTTTTTACTTTATTAAATATTGTAACTATCAAACTCCAATGATTGTTTGCCACCAGATTGAACCTACTGTTCCCGAGGAACGTTGTCAAGAAAGTAGGGAACATTTGACCAGATAGTTCATTTACTAACTTTTCTTCTCATTTTCATTCTTTATAAAAAAGTGTAAGACAATCATTAGGATTCTATCCTCGTGGGAACGATAATTTGGGCACTAATACTCCCTTTATTACTTGATGCGTGCACTTGCGCACTTGGGTTGGAACTAAGGGACGAATCTGTGTTCTGCAAGAACAGAGGAACGTGCCCTGTTAAAACTTATATTTTTCCACCATCAGCAAACCACCCATCAAGTTTTTGGTGTCGTTGCCGGGGATAGAAACACTAAATTTTGTTCTTATTTACAGTTTTTAGTACATACTTGGTATATCTGACTTTACTCTTATATTTATTTTATTTTCTTTGTCACTGGATCTGCTGTGCATATATAACTTGTGTTTATAGTTTATGAGCGAAGAGTTTGAAACAGACTCTGACCACTCCATTGAAGTGCCGAGTTTCTCTTTGATCCTGAACCAGAACATACACTTCATAAGGAGAAGAAGAAACCTCAGGGAACAAATTCTTGAAAACATGGCTGATCACAATAATAACAATGAGGAGGTTCCTCCTGAACAAAACTTCAGAACTCTGGCTGCTCCTTTCAGGAACAAACCAGATAGGGGAGTAATCCTCCCCCTGTAGCACCCAATTTTGAACTGAAACCTATCATGTTCCACATGATTAGGGAAGCAGGGGTCTTCAATGGACTCCCTGCAGAAGATCCTTACACACACCTCACAACATTCCAAGATATCTGTGATAATTTTAAAGCTGAGGGTGTGACAGAGGAAAGCATGAGAATGAGGTTGTTCCCTCACTCCCTAGGCTTAAAGGCAAAAACATGGATGAAAACTCTCACCCTTGGATCAATCCATACATGGGAAGAACTTTCTAACAAGTTCATAGAAAGGTTTCTCCCAATGTCTCGACAAGCTGATGTTAGAACCGAAATCTCTAACTTCAGAATGTTTTATGGGGAAAATCTCTATGAAGAATGAGAGAGATATAAGGACATTATAAGAAAATGTCTAAACCATGGGGTAGAAAGTTGGGGAATGTTGCAATCTTTCTATAAGGGACTTGACCATACTTCTCATTCTCACTTAGATTTTCCTGCAGGAGGGTATTTCTTTACAGGAACACTTGAATCAAGGTACAAAATTATAAAAGGAACTGTTGAAAGATGTCTCTGATGGCCAATAGACAGAGTGAGCCCAGTAAGGAAGCCAGGCATGCTGGAACTGGATAAACAAACTAGCATGGAAGCCCAGCTGGCATCACTCATGAATGAAGTGAAGAACCTGAAAGGTGACCAAGCAGCACCAAGGATGGAAGTCTTACAACTCACAGCAGCTGAAACTGAACCATGCTCAGCTTGTGGTGACCTTCATGACTCAACAGACTGCCCATCCACTGCATTATTCTGTTATGTAGAAAATTTTGGCAACAGGAACTTCACCAGACACAATCAACAAGCCGGACACAATACAAATTCAAGCCCTGGAGGGACTATCATTAAGGATCAGAACTACAACACCCAATGGAGGCCACCCATTAACCAAAGACCATTCAACAACCAGTAGCAGTATCAGCAAGGCAGCAGCAGTGGATCGTCTGAACAAAGAAGAAACAACTATGTTCCGTTCCACAGAGATGACCAATGCATCAACACCCTGGAAAATTATGTCAAGGAATATGTCACCAAGAATGATGCAGTGGTCAGGAACATTGATGACTCATATTTTATTGCACTTATTTGTTACTCTTGATTAGTATTTTTAGGATTTATTTAAATAAAATAATGATGTTTTGACTTAATTTACATTTTTTAGTGTTTGATTGGGTTTAATTTATTTTCGTCAGAATTTTTCAGCTTTACGTTACTTCTGTATTTTGGCCATAACTCGGTCCATAGTTGTCGGATTGACTCCATTCTTGTTGGGTTTTTCAGATAACACAGAGGGCTACAATTCTTATGCAGAGCTCGAAGCCCAATTCGGACAGAAAGCTGGTAGATTTCTAACGCCAAGAAGAACATGTTTTGCTGAAGTTTTAGACTTGTAATTAAGTTTTTATTTTATTATTTTATTTTGCATTTTAGACGAATGGGTCGGGCCGATCTGAATTAAGCCCAACCCAAATTGGTTTCTGACCTAGGAGCATATGAAGGAAAAGGGAAGGGAAATATTTTGGGGTATTATGTAATTTTGAGAATTGTGGATCAAAACTTTTTCTCTGAAGCGTTCTTCGCGTTCTTCATCTTCTTCTTCTTCTTCTTTTTCTTTTATGCAATTTAATTTGTAATCATGTTTATCCTAGCCATGCTAGGCTAAACCCCCTTTTAATCAACCAAAGGGGAAGGGATTCCATGGATCTGTTTAGAGGATCTGCGATCAATCTCTAACCAGATTTGTTTCTTTACCCTAACTCAAATCAATATCGTGTGATTGTGGATATTCGATCTGAGGTTCGCGATTGCGATTATGGGTGAAGAATGATCATCAGATTTGATGATCCGATTAACCTCAATTGGAAATAAGGATTCTGATTCAATTGAGATTAATCGTGAATTTGGTAATTTTTCTAATTCTTTAACCAGATTTGTTTCTTTTCCTAACTCAGATCGATATCGTGCGATTGTGCATATTCGATCTGAGGTTCGCGATTGCGATCATGGAAAAGGAATAATCATCAGATTTGATGATCCGATTGTTCTCAATTGAAAATAAGGATTCAGATTCAATTGAGATCAACCGTGAATTTGGTAATTTTTATCCAATGAAGGACGTCCATGGAACCCTAACCCTAGGTTGGTTAATCTTGAATTACGAATTTTAATTCCAATTTTATATTCTGCCTTTTAAATTATTTAAACTGAAATCAAAACCCCCCCCTTTTATTTTCTATTTTCAGCAACGATTTTCACCCAAACAATTTCCTTGAGAGACGACTTAGGGTTTCCACTTTACTGCAAATTTTCTGAACCCTAAATAAAAATAATTTTTAATTTGCACGAGTTCGACAACATTGTGTCAAATTTGGCGCCGTTGCCGGGAAAATTGCATCGGTCTAAATCATTTTTTTTGTGATACTTCTCGTTTCTTTTTCAGTTAAAAAAAAAGAAAAAAAATTAATTTTCTCATTAATTCTCTTTTAATTTTTTTTCTGTTTCTGTTTTTTAAAAAAAATCAATAAAAAAAAATTGCATTACGGTTTACGGTTTTGGGCAATTTGGGGAAATTGCTAAAACTTCTGTTTGAGAGATTGGCTTCGGGAGTTCTCTTCCCCAAGGAATTCGACCTTCTGAGCATAAGTCACGCCCATAAGGGGGTGAGGTGACCCTTATTTTTGCCAAATTCAGCCGTTTACTAACCTTCTTTGCTGTTTCTTTGTTGTTTCAGGACGTGTCGGGTATTTCTGAATTTTTTCGACTTACTTTGATCGATCTGAAAATTGGTGGCCTGAAGGAAACGATCATCCCTAACAAAAGTCGTGGGGCTTTGCCCCACGAATCAGGCCCTGATTTCGCCAAATTCGTTCATTTACTATTTTTTTTTTAAAAAAATTATTTGTTTTTTGAGTCCGTAAGGTCACTTAGAGTTTAGGAGAGTTGGTCCCATAGCATTATGAGGTCATTTGGTATTTCTCATAGATTTATTTTTTCTTCTGTTTGCTATTTTCGGCAAATTTTTGTGTCCTGTCGTATGTTTTGTGACTAACTTTACTGCTGTATGCCTTTGCCTATGATGCATGACTAGGAGTAACACCAATGTTGATGATTTATATGCATATGACCCTGAGATAGAGAGATCATTGCATGCTGCTAGTAGAGCTCGTAGGTTGACTTATAGTAGGGTTGTTCCTGAGCATACCTTAGAGTCTGTTGAGTCTGTTTGTTTGAGTCCTTTACATAGTGTTTACTCTTTTGGTAATTTATTTGATTATGTGACCATGGATAATAGGACGCTTAAGCAATTGGCTGCACCTGATGCTAATAATGAGCAGCCTCTGTGTATTCATTATGCTAACCCTGTTGTACCTTTTGAGCTTAAGTCTGGACTGATACATTTGCTTCCAGAATTTCATGGTCTTGCAGGTGAGGATCCTCACAAACATCTAAAGGAATTTCATATAGTCTGCAGCACTATGAAGCCACCAGGGGTGGATGAGGAGCAAATCAAGTTGCGTGCCTTCCCTTTCTCTTTGGATAGTGGAGCTAAGGACTGGCTATACTACTTGCCACCTTCCTCCATTGTCAGCTGGAATGACATGTCCAGATTATTTCTAGAAAAAATTTTCCCATCATCCAGGGCCACCACAATTAGAAAAGATGTCAGTGGCATAAAGCAGTCTAATGGGGAGAACATGCATGAGTATTGGGAGCGGTTTAAAAGGCTTTGTGCAAGCTGTCCACATCATCATATCCCAGTTAAATCTCCTGATTGTTTACTTCTATGAAGGGTTGCTGCCTATGGATAGGAACCTTTTAGATGCAGATAGTGGAGGAGTCCTGAGCAATAAAACACCTGATGAGGCAAAAGAGTTGATTGCTGAGATAGCTGCTAATGCTCAACAATTTGGCACTAGAGCAAACAACAGTGCAGTGTTCCAAGTGCAAACTCCTCCAATGCAAAATTCAATAGTGGCAGCAACAGGAGCATCAAGCATAGATAATCAGAGAATGGAGAACATACTTAATGAGTTGACATCAATGGTGAGGCAGTTGGCAGTGACACAAACTGTGCAACCTTATGCTCAACATATAAGCAACCAGTGTGGCATTTGCTGTGATCCTTCTGACCCCACGGATGCTTGCCCTTCCTTCCAAGATAGCGGTTTCCAATTTGATCAGTCTGTTGATCAATCTGTTGCTGCAGTTTTTGATAAATCCCTGGTTCATCAGGTTTTTCAGCACAAATTAGGAGTAATTTGTATGAATAATTGGTTGAATAAGGAGGTTAATTCCTTAATATTTCCTGAATTACAAGTTCTGAGAGCTTTGTGAAAATCTACATTGTCTTGTAGGGAAAGGAAGCCCAAAAAGCATCAAAAGAAGGAAGAAGAT